>VYZW01038037.1:36901-47634 GCA_013401315.1 Balaeniceps rex
TCCATACCGCCCTTCCAGCTTCCTTCTCCTTGTTACTTAGTACTTGCCACTAAACTCCTTTTTGCTTCCCTAATTCCCTCTCTCTTTTCCCAAGTACAATATAAGTATTATATTTAAATTGTGGCAAACATTTACAATGTTATTCCCTTGATTTATGTTTTTATCCTTTCTACCGCTTATCTTTCTATTTTGACAAGAAGCTATTGAGAGCAGGCTCTGCCACCACCTCCTCTGTTTTGTACTGTCTGTAGAGCAATAAGGCTCCATTCCAGTTGCCCTACAAGCACAATCATAATAAACATTATTAATAGCAACAGCGTATTCTCTACATCAGCAACCTGGCATCACAGATTATGTACCTCCACAAAACACAGCAGTATGCACAAACTGAGAAGCTGACACCAATTTGGCTGATTCTTCTCCCTCATTGGTTTTATAGCTGTATAAACCCCACTTCAGTGGAGTTACTCCTGATTTAAAGTAGTGCAAGCAAGAGGAGAAAGAGTCCTCTATTTCTGGCAGATAAATGAAAGAGCTCGTAAAATGGAGCACACATAATCAGAGGTCAGAGATGAGATAGTACAGAACAAGCCCCCTCTTAAGCAAAGCTCAGTTTTGCACCCATGATTTTTTCTTCCCTGGCTTGTCTAACCTGTGCACTGTCTGGACAGAAAGTTCTGGAAAATGAAATCCTTTGCAGAGCAAGCAACGGCAATGGTGGCAAGAGATACGCTGTACTGTGTAGCAAGCTTAATACTTTGTAAGCTAGATCAGACATAAATTATTCCAGGAGACTTAGAAGCCAAAAGAGCATGTTTCAATTCATATGATCAAAACATCAATAGCACTAGCTTGGACTCATTTATTTACTATGCAGAAGTAAAGGAGAGTCTCACCTACCTGAATCATATGCAAAATCTCTAGGTTCCTGTTTAATCATCAGAGGAGGGGGGAAATTTTGACTGGCTGCACTGCCAACCATAGCATTGTGTTCATAAACTGGATCGTGGTACTCCTGCTTAAAACCTTGAGGCGGGAAAGGGATGTTTGGCTCAGACATCTGGCGCTGATATATTGGACGTCCTTCCCTTGGCATTGCAGGCAAAGGTGGGAAAGAATTGCAAGGTTCAGAGAGCTGGCGGCGAAATCTAGGACACAAGTTAGAGAGGTCATGTAAAGGACTTGTGGTACATTCCATTTCCAAAAGATCTCCACAGTAGTGGCTGTATCACTTTCTCAGTAGCATGCTTATGATAATGCCAAGTGCTCCCCTCAGGATCCCTTGTGTTATAGAACAGTAACGTAACAAGCAAAGAAACAAAAAAAAACCCACCCTGCCGGTTAATACCAGTTCTAAGACCTGTCCCCACCACCCTTCTCTTTGCTTTCAGTGACATACTACCACGGTAACATGAAGGAGGCTTAGGTAGAGTTCTCTGTTGTTTCACGAGTATTAGCAACATATTGCTTGTACTCTAGTTTACTCTCACCATTCTTACTGTTACACAGAAACCATTCTGACCACAACAAACACAAACATTTTGAATAAAGAGTATGGTCTGCCGTAATATCTGGAATCATTCCATGGTAAAAGTCCACAGTTCTGTCCTCCCGGGGGTAGCGCTGTGGGAGATCTACCTGCAAGGCTGGCACTGCATTCCGGCTCTAATGGGAAAGGAACGTAAGCACCCCAGAAAAAGGAGAGGGTACAAATTTTTGCTAAGAGAAACAATACCTAAGTATTTCCCTCCTGCCTTAACTTGTTCCCTTGGTCATTTCTACATGAAAGAAGTCATCCATACAAGCCACACTGCCATTCACTACTCCCAAATGCTCTTCATAGGCATAAAATCTGAGAATTCAGTCTTAAATTAACTTAATTTACATGCAATTACTCGAGAACCTATGCTTGTTGTTTCTTCCATAAAATGTATCTACCTGCACTAAAAGGCCTGAATGTAATTACTTTGACATCTGCAGGTTCAGAACCATAGAGAAGAATACATGGATGCTATTTTCCCACCATGCCCCAACGAACTGCACGAAGTCTTCCTGTCATCTGCAGATTACCACAGTAGTGGTAACCACCGCTGTAGTAATATTGTGTCTCCATTAATCCACAGCAGATGCAACGTTCCTGCATCAAACTGCTTACTAGTGCTGTTATCACTCATCATGAACAAGACACACTTGTTTTTTCTTTAAAGAAAACCCAAAAAACCCTGTGCCTTTCTCTGCAAGTTTCTCACTGTCACACTAAAAAAAAAAAAAAAATTAAAAAAAAAAATCAAGAACTAATCATTCTTCAGCTTCCTGTACTTTGGATCTGAACCGGCTTTGGTTCACGCAAGCAAAAGAAAACATTCTCTTGGAGAAAACTGGGTGAGTGAAGAAGAATGCAGGGGTTTGATTCCACAGTCAATACAATCCTTGACTACCAACTCATACGTAGTACGTTTCTGAAACAATCTGTACTCCACTATTGTCTGTCATAATACCGCTGCGTACTTGGTCTGACAAATATTTACTGTCCTAGCTTAATTACAAATACTGTGGGAGCTACAGAGATAGAAACTATTACAATGTGGTAGTGAAGACAAAATGAATTTTTTCAATGATGCTGTAAATATTACATTTTGCAGTAGAAAGAGTACTGCACTGTAACATTGGGTTTTGCAATTCCACCTACACCTGCAGAAAATAAACTTAGAAACTCAAATGTATTATGAAACAGTTAGGCTGACTGGCACTGCATTCATTTCCCTCTTTTCCTTTTTTCATTAGCCAAAAAAAGAAGCAGAAATTATCATTAAGAACTGTCAAGGAGTGAATCAGAAAATTGCAACTTGAAGTTAAAATAAGAAACAGGCTCACTCACAAAGCCTCAAAGGAAGTTAATAATACTTGTTGTACTGGAAGCTTTGTATGGAATCAAGCCATTTGTTTATACAAGTGGATTTGATTCCTGTTGGTACTTGTTAGGACCACTTATCGTTCATATATTCATGCCCTGTATGAAGATGTATGGGCTGTATGTTCTAGATACTAATGTTATCTTATGCCACCAATGCATGTTCCAAAGAAATATGCCTTGAGTTACAGATTTATATATGAACACGTAGGTAGGTCATTTGTTTAAATGACATTTTCTGAATACACTCATTGTAGTAGCATATCACCTTTTAAATTGGGAAGATTTGAATTTCACAAAAATGTGAAGTACACATGTGCTTCCAACAGCTGGAAGTAAGAAGATTCAAACTAAGAAAGAAAATGAGGAAAAATATTTTCCACTACAATTGTACCTTTCTTAAAAAAAAAAGAGAAAAATGAGATTTTTTTGGCCTGAGTCAGCTATTTTGGACTTCACTAGAACACATGATGTTCTATCATGGAAGGGAAGCATTAGTGCAAAATGCCCTAACGAATATGAATATCAAAGATGGGGTGGGGGAAATCATGTAAAGAGCCTATAAAGCTTGTGTAGAGCAACTGTTATGGGTATAGAAAAATATACTAAGGTGTATGCAAACCTCTATAAATACTCAAATTAGGGCTGACATACAGCTTCAGTACTCTCTTTACAAGTTGTTCTAAACCAAAAGATTTTTCCTCTGAAAAATCTTATTACTGCTCTCTGCAGAGAAGCCCTTTAGCTTCTGGAGATTTCAGTCTCCTGACAACTTGACTTTGGTGTATACACAGAAACACATTCATCCACCATCCTGTAATCAAAACCGCTGCTTGGCTTCACTGGGGGCCTGCATAGTTAGACCACAGTCCACAGAGGGAGAAAAGACAGTGACTATGGCAGCTGAAGGGACCAATTCAGTGTTCCCTCACCGCCAGGAGGGCTTGTAGACAACCTTGGGTGATATTTAAAACTATCTCAGCAGATCACAAAACAGCAATATAAACCTTAGCAACCCCCTTCAGAAGCGATCTGCACAAATCCCTGGAGATAATAGCCCTTATTAGAGCAGAAGCATGCAAATCACATTCCCAACAACTGTGATTTTCTTTTCAGATGCTTCTTAATTTGCTAATGTTTAAGCGCTAAGTCTAGTTTCTGAACATATATATCTCTTCACATACAGCTGAAATTTTAAATGCTCAGAGCAATCACACAACACAGCAGACAAAACCAGGTTCATGCAATAAAGGTTAGAATAAATAGAATTCCACAAACAAGTGTTTGGTCTCAAAAATCAGGGAAAAATCACTGAGCATATCTGTTGCAAAACGGAGCTAAGAAAGATTGTCAGTTGTCTGGGGATTTCTAACATATCAAAACAAAACAGGGTGACTTAAGGACAGTTTAAGCTTTAATTTTAGTCTCTAGCTCTTGTGGCTTTTACTCAGACTAATGTTATTTAAGCACAGTTTATATTGGCATCTTAGTTTGTTTGAAATGCTGTATTTCAAAAGGGGTTGGAAAAATGATCCACCCTTCCAAAGAATATTCCGAAGCAGTAACACCGTAACATGGCCACTTATCTCTTAGATAGGTGAATTGCTTAGCAAGAGGCCAGATATTTATAGCCAGGATCACGTCTCCTAGTGACTTCGTTACCTCGTAGGGTTTCCTAGCCTCAAGTGAATCACATAATCACAGAATAGCTCAGGTTGGAAGGGTCCTTGAAAGACCATCTGGTCCAACCTTTCATGGGCAAGGGAGCCTAGGTGAGATTATCTAGCACTCTGTAATCACCCTCACAAGACAGAAGCAGCAGGTCATTAAAACTCTGTCATTGCCAATATAAACTCCTACTGAAGTCCATCAAGTTGGGTGCCAGCCTTTCATTAAATGCACATATTTCTGACACTCTGAACCTTGCTGGCTTTCACCTTCATCCCCCAACCCGAAAGGGAATAGTTGTGGGCAGGAAGCCAGTGCTACCCTATGTAAGAGACTTGCAACCACAACTGAAATGCCTTCTGCATGGGTCCCTCATGTGTTTTGCGTTTTACCTGTGGTCCATAGGAAAGCTGTTGTCTTGAATGGACTGGGATGGAGGGAGATGGGTAGGGAAAGCCCGGTCAGGTTTAGGAGTCTGAGCTGAGTTTGGGGAGGCATGGTGCAGCGGTGACACAGGAGTGCTGGATGGCGTCGGTGGGTTGGAGGGCCTCATTCCCACTTGTGGCTTCTGATCATAGGCACTATCAGTAAGGCAAGGGGAAAGAAGATCAGGTTATTTTCTCTGGAAAAAAAAAAAAGTAGCATCTACATCCAGAAAAAAACCCCAAGTGTCACATTTATAAGCTTTTTATTATAGTTACCTTATTAACCAGTTTGGGGCAGAGGAATTATCTACTTTACATTGTGAAGGGCACATTAAAAATCACGTGGCAAGTGGTTCAACACAGCATTTTCTTCTCTGGGGCACAGAAATGTATTTTTAAAGGATTCAGTCTTACAGTGACATTCGAACAGGAGTTACACAAAATACATAAAAGCAGAAGCACCTGGACTAGAGCAAAAAGAGCTAGCTGCGCCTGTCAAGACTCTTTTTTAGAGCTTGCACAAACCACAAAGTGAGACAGTAAAACAATACAGCTAGAGGGAAGGGATCTGACCCAGAAAAACAATGGTATTTTGGCTTAGCTATCCACACTAGGATGTCAGCAGCCTCTCCCAACAGGTTTTTCCCCTCCCCCCAAACCTCTCTCAAAAAGGAAGTGCTGGTCCTGCAGACACACAGATGCTATTTTCAAAGGTGTCCCAAATCAGAAAAGGACTTGAGCACACTTTGATCATCCCTCTTTCTAAACAGGAAAAGTGCAGACATTTGGCAGATAGTAACATGAACTTGCACACTTTCCTGTCAGGTCCCCTAGCACCCATTAAATCCATCAATGTATGCATTTGATTTTTGAAATCACTCCTCTATGACTGGGAAAGGTCTCCCCCCCACACCTTTCATATCCAAAAAGTTAAATATAAATGTTTTAGGTGCTAACAGCATTGGTACTACATTAATGAGAATAAAAACTCACAAGCTAGATGAAAGATTCTAAAATAAACTGAAATGTCAATAAGAAACCGTTCATTGCTGACACTAAAGGCCAGAGTGACACATAAGTGCAAACCAAAAGAAAGTCAATAGAGAATGCAGTGGTATCAAGCCCCTCCACCACCCACAAAAAAATAAAGCTTTTATTATCTATCCCTATAAAAGAAGACAACTTGCTTTTGAATAGGTAACAAAGATGCAGAGCCTAATGAAATACTATTTAAAAATTGCAATCACCCACGGATACACACATATAACATCTGCAAAATTTGTCAAATACCTAATGTGTTGCTCAGACCTGCCAATCTCTTGCCTGTTACACAGCTATCTCTCTCTTTCCTAATGTGTGTAATGCATTTTGAAAGTACTTTCAACACAACTTGCACAAAACAAGACACTCCTTCCTTCTATTTCACGCTTGCACCCTGGCTTTTTAAACTCTGGCTATCTCCCATGGAGAAGGAATGGAGAATATGCATTCTGATGAAAAACACTGCTTTAAAATGGTTATGTAAGTGTTTGATACAACTGTAAACAACTCCATCAGTGTTCATCAGCTAAATGCATTATCTCATCAGTCTGTTATCTGCTGAAGAGGTAACTTTTATAAGATCTCTATTATGGTTTTATTACTCTTTAGTCAGTCCTCATTTAAATCAGCAGTTCTCACTGCAAACATGCTCCTGATTGCTTTACCTGACATTGTACAGGCACTTTTCCCCATAACTGAACTTGAATGGTTGCTCTTGACTGCAAGCGGAGCCAAGTTCCGAACATGGGCTATGGGGTTCCTTCTTGATTTTCACAGGGAGACCATGAAAAGCCACTGGAAAGAGAAAGAAAATGTAATTAAAACCCAAGTACAGTATTAACAATGAGCTTTCTCAAGTAAGCTAGACACTGCTAATTAAACACATGATTAATTAAACCATTGTAATACTAAAAACAATATAGGAAATAAACATTTCAAATATTTATTTGGGTGTCAACTGAAAAATAGACACCAGAGATCCTTCACATTGGCTATTAGCACTATTATTGTTTAATAGAATGATGGCCAGGATCCCATCTCATTAGCAGGAAAATAACAGCCCACTTATATTTGGCTTAACTACTGTAAATGTTGTCAGAGGCAAAACACTTCCCAGGCACCAAATGTTTCTAAGTAATATTAGTGAGGTAGCTTTTAGCTATAAATGCAATAGTAGTTTACTTCAAAGAGTGCCACACAAATGACTCCAAAATAAATTTCTCATATATCAGCCTCAAGTATATGATCAGTAATCTTTTTGTCCCACAGAATGCATGAAAATTTGCAGTGAAACTTATGAAACTAGATGATTACATGCGCCTTCAGCTACAAGTTACGTCAGAAAAAAAATACACAAGAAATGGCTTCAGTAATTTTTCTCAAAAATACACAAGATAAAATCCTGGCCTCACCAAAGTCAATAGTAAATTTGAAATAGACACCGAGAAAAAAAAAATCATACTTTTTTAAAAGGTAAAAATAACAGAGGGAGTGTGACAGAAAGGCAGCATTAATTAGAAGCACAAGTTGGTCTGGATTAAGAAAAAGGCCAAAGGAAAAGACAAGGTTAACCAGCATACTAGTTTAAGCCAGCCAACTTTCCTTATTTCCTATCCAACCTTAACCAAAATTAAAGCAGAAGAAAATTCAAAGTTCACCTGACAAATCTAAAGTAAGTCGCTAGGAGGACAAAGGACAAAAAGACAGGTATTTAGCAGCTTGAAAACACACCCTTCAAGTTTTAAATAAAATGGGGTTGTAAATACATTTTTGAACTCTGAGAAACCTAGAGTTCGGAGATCAATTTTATCACCAATTTTTGATGTTGTCACCAAAACCCGTAGTTTGAACATCATGCTCCAGCCTGACACAGACACTTGCGCCTCTGTGGAAATCCACATACATGCAGCAGTCCATGTTAGAGAACCTCAGCACAAAATCAGGCCATTATCATATATCATCAAGTAGCATCTTGCCCCTTTCCTTGCACCTGAACTTAGGAAAAACAATTTGTTACACACTATATATTTTCTGATACTAATGCACCTGTATACACACGCATGTGTTTGGTGGGGAGGGGGAGGTAAATGAAATGCTGTCTAAGAAGTGAGCATCAGAAACAATAAACTGATTTATAAGTACCTGTAAGATCTGGATTCCAGATTCTCACCATGGGTTTTCCCATGGTTGGGCAACGTTCAGGGAACGCTTTCACAAATGGGTCCTCTCGTACCCTATTACATGACAGCTTCTACTATTGCCTTTCAGCTGAGGCATCTGCATGATAGCACTACGTTATTTTGCCACATATCTTCACAAAACTCACAAGAATTTCTAAAACTGCTATCCAGCTATTATATTTGGTGGATAATAGTCAATTATGTGGAAAGATTACAAAGGAAAAGCAGACGGTAAAACAGGTGCACAAATACATACGCACAGCACAGTAACTTAAGAAACAGATGAAAAGTGGTGAACGTCACAACAAGGAAAGAACTCTTTCTGAATAGAATTGTCTGAACTTGCACTAAAATAAAAGACCATACCGACTTCTTGAATTCTCAAATTTAATAATACGGCAAAGTACAGCCCAGTCAGCTTTCCATCGTAATCGCAAAGCAGGCTGACATCCAGTAGTTTGTTTCAGGTTTTTGCTAGTGAACTTTTACTGCTGACTCTCCTTGCATGTCTTGGTCAGATAATGTACACCGCACATTTAATGCATATGATGGGACCCACAACTCCAGGACAGTGGTTCTGACACAAAGGTAGGCAATCTTGTTTACTTGAATCAGAGAATTAAAACACAACTGTAACAAGACTCTTTTAAAACGAGTATCACATATTCACACAAAAACCACATGCTGCTCTATTTTTTAATTTTTTTTTATTTTAACTTTGCTACTTCCTCAGAGTTAATCTGTTATGAAAAATTACTTCCCTTATTTATTTTTAAATAACGGGAGTACAGAGACTCCCACACCACGGCCCTGTGCGGAGAACTGGCTGGGTATTTCATCACAGCGCTGAGAGCCTGAACGTCTGCTAACAGGCAGTTTTCCAGCTCACTGGCACAGGCACAAGTGAAAGCAGCACATTCATTTTGTGCAATTTGCTTTACCTTCCCACATGGAGTTGGTGCATGTAAAAGGCTGTTAAGTACTAAATTATTCCTTATCAAATCACCATCATCTGGAGTCATGATCAACACTAATTAAATTACTTTCACTGAACACGGCTCCAGCCTGCTGCCTCGGCTGCGAGGTACATTTTATTTTGCTTACTGTACAGTCCTAGCAAGGTACGGGGCACAGTGCTAGAAGGCATCTGTGCTGTAGTTTTAATTGAAGTTTACCTCACCTTCCTCCCAGCTTTACAAGCTAGGGTAAAGTGTATCAAATCAAGTAGGTTAACGCCTTCATTTCATTTAGGGAAAGCATTACAGTCCAAAGTGATTTTATATTAGATCTTTATCTTAACTACGGCCAGAAAGATAACGTAGCTGTAAAATTTAAAGCCTTCCTCGGGCAGTCCCCTGACACGGTTACCATGCTAAGCTTTATCGGTAACTCCTTAAGTGCACACTTTTAGAGGCAGAAAGAAAAAAAGCCTGAGAAAAATACTTACTGTATTTTTGGGGGGCTTTCTTGAAGGCTACTTGACCTTTCAAACCACATCTTAAATGTGGCTGAAGATGACAGACTTATTCCAACAGTAAAATCTCAAACATTCAAAACAGTTCTCGTATCATCACTGAAACCCTCCACCCGTCGCTCTTCATTTTAGTGTGACACTCATTTTATAGTACACCTATTAAAACAGATTTTAAACATACACAGTTTTCCTAAGCTGGATTTTATACTATGTTTTCAATCAGTTTTCTTTTGAGGAGGGCAAGGTTGCTTATTTGTACAATCTAATTTTAGTGCAGCATACCAAGCTACCAACACATCCAAATTAACAAAATGACATTTCAAACAACCAGCTCTTCACCACTTCTTTCTTCCTGACGGCAAATTTATTTTACTTAACCCCAGAACAGAGTCTCAACCCTATTAAAGTAACGGGCACTCTGCCTTAATAACGATCTTATTAAGAAGTGACCAAGGGCCAAGATTTCATCCCGAGTGATTACTCACAGATAACTACCTCCAAACTTGAAAGGCAAACAATCTTACAACGTGTATTTAGATGGATGGCTTCAACACCTCATCTCAACTACTAGGGAAAGTCAGGCTTATCGGTATCAGAAGGGACTCAATCCGCAGACCCTGTCTGGAGCTTCTCCGAAGCCAACATGCAGATATAAGGCAAGCAGAAAGACTGCTACCATCTGTAGCAAACTGATTAAAGTATAATACATTACTGTATGCATATTCTCTGTGCATAAATATATCTATCTATATCTGCAGAGTAAGAGGGCTTGCATGTTGTACATAACGTGCTGTTGTACAGACCTAGATTTTATACAAAACAATAATTTCACCACGAAGTAAACTCGCACAGAACATGCAAAAACACAGGGTGAAACCTACTACCCCTTGTTTTGAAGTGCTGTTCTGCTTTGCTATCTGTCAACAGCCTACTCCCCAACCATTTTGTTCATAATAGCACCCAGTTTAAGACCCAAATGAAGAACAATTTTATTAAGAAATCTGAAATTAAAGGAGGAATCGGTTTGTCTTAGA
>VYZW01038037.1:50149-70852 GCA_013401315.1 Balaeniceps rex
GACAATTGGCCTCCATCTAGTCCCACTGAGTGGTGACCATTCGCCTAAAACAGTCTGCGTGGGTGTTTGTGTGTGTGCACACAGAGTCAAAGGAAGTAAGCATACCGAATGTGCAAGCATGCCTCTGCAATGATACATTACATATGGTCGAAATACGTGTAATACCTTAATAAAGGGCAGTAAGCTTTTTCCTCTTCAAATGCATAATGTAACTGGGGAGAAAACGGGGAAGCAGCATGCAGAAGAGAGGAGAGAGACATAAACGTGTAAAAATGCATTCAACAAAAAGCTAGTTCTTTCCTCCATGGTGGCCTGGCTCTAAGTCCAGGGAAGGAAATCTGAGGATAACCAGTATCACAGCAAATGCTCTGCCACCCCTCATCTCAGTGCTCTTTCCCAGAAAGTGGAACTTCATGACTGGGCAGTACTTGGCAAACCCATTAGATATGATTCCATCAATTCAGTCTTCGCCTTGGCTTCAGATCAGATCCTTCCAGCCCCTACCAGCTCAATAGATAGAAACAGCATGGGACCTCATTTTTTGGAAGCTAGTTCTGAACGATGAGCCCAAGCACCAGCTTTCAAAGCCAACTGGCAAGAATAGAATACGTGGGCAAGATGGATCTATTTGAGAACCTTGTTTAACAAAAAGAAAATACCAGCTTTGAAGTAATCTGTCACCTTTACTGGAAAATATGCAACTACAAATGCACTTTAATAACAGTTAGAACTCACTCTGCAAAATGAAGCAAATTGCTTATTTTCTCTTCCAGCCTAAAGCATACAATACTGTGCATGTCAATTAACGGTCTACTTGAATACTGCATTGCACGAATGCTACATAATAGTATAGTCTTTAAAATCCCCAGGGGATGGGGAGGGATGGGGAGGTGAAGAATAAAACACAACCCAAAACTGTGGGATTTTGTCCTCAAAGTCTACATGGACTGTTCTCAGATGACATGGTATGAGAAGAAAAAAAATATTGATTCTGAATTTGAATTAGGAAAAAGTAGCAAGCAGGTCAAGATGAACTGCACTGAAAGCTGGAATTTATTCCTGTTTACTACCACAGAGTTTCAAGATGGAAAATAACAGCACATTTTCCTACAACTGATATTGGGAAATTCTGGACCTTAAAATCTGCAGTAATGCATCCGTATTAAAAAGCATTGTCTGTTAAATTAACTTTCTCTTGCTTTGCTTTAAGAGAGGTTTTTTCTTTCCTTTTTAAAGCAAAAAGCATTACAGATTAATGAGTAAAAGACAAAAAACAAGTATTGATGAAAATCAATTTTAAATTAATTGGATCACCTGTTAATCTCTAGACTTTGTTAATTCTATATATCCACCATAATTTTTCCCTATCTTTACTACAATCTGGCATTAACATGCCAGAGAATAACAAGTCCTTTGAGAATAACAAGTCAGGCCAAAAAAAAGGTTGAAGTAGAGAACAGAGATGGGTTCACTGTACCTACAGCACATCAAAGTTGCATCACTATCCATGAAGCAGGTTTGTATGAGGCATTTGTACACAGGGAAAAGTGACCAACAAAATCATCATTATAATGCAGACATATGCCACTTCCCTACAGCACAGCTTATTTGACTCCTAAAAATTACACTCCTGCCCCTGTTCAGCAAATAAATTCTTCTAGATGCTTCTTCACAAATGGAAATAAATGTCATTCTTTAACTGAAATGTGCTTTGCTAAAGCTTGTGTGCTAAGACACCAAAAATTTTTACTACTTTAGCTATTTCTGGGCAGCTAACCCAAGATCCCCTGCCACAATGGATGCAGCCTTCCTGAGAGGCGGAGGGGTTCCCAGCCAGGGTAGAGGAGGGGGCACAATATTAGATGTTGTACCCATACAGCGATAATTGGTTCAATGCTATAACTCCCCATTTTTAGTGCAAGATATCCCTCATTTGCTTGTCTGTGCAGTTGCAATTTCCAAAATATTCATTAGAGTTACTGAGGGTACCTGCAGCTTTCTGATGCTATAAGTGCTGAAAGGCATCACTGAGATAATTCAGATACTTGTAACCACTTGGCTTCTCATTTAAAAGGACCATGGTGGTTAGAAATTCAAGTATGAGAGTATGCTCAGTACACCAAAATTAAAAAGCCCACTCAAAAGCATAAGCCACCTGGCTAGAGAAGGGGGGGGGGCGCGCGTCTTTCAGTAAATATCAATAGAAGTTAACCTACTCCCTAAACCCAAAGACAGAGCAATTACAAGGTGAACTTTTCAACAGGCTGCAAGTGAACACCTTGTTAGGACGCGCTAGGTCCTTTGGCCTAAATTGACACTGTATTTGGGCAGCTGCTAACTGGCTGAACTGCCACATGGTATTAGAAGACTGTCTCTGCTCTTTCTACCCCAAGCAAAGGACCAGTTTGACACAATTTTTGTTAGCTGACCCCTCTTCTCCTCCACCCCCAAAAGATTTCAACTTCCAGTTAAGAATTGTCTAGAAGGTATTTTCATGCAGTGGGAGCTGTAGTTACAGACACAGTTTCTTAGCTTCCAAAAGCAGTAATCTCACAGAAATGCTGTCACGGGCACCGTTTTATTCTGATTTATGTCTCCTTCATGCAGCGCTCTCCTTCCCTTCCAGACAGCTACCTGTCCAGGCGTATGAGACTCGCAATTGCAGGCAGACAAGGGGAAATCGCTGCCAGAGGGGCTCTGCCTCCCAGCAAGCACCTCCAGGGCAAAAGTTAACCTGCTGACAAATACCACGGACACTGGATAACTCTGAGAAGAATACAAGGAAATTTGCAGAACATTGGTGGGAGGGAGAAAGGGAGGATTAAGCTAGGAGGAGCAAACTAGCTTGCTTTGATGTCAAAGGAGAGTAGGTGAGGCAAGAGGAAGAGCTCTCCCTCTCCCCCTGCCCCCAAAATAAACAGAGGCTTAGGGCTCTCTGGAGGAGGAAGCAGTAACCTAATAAAATTAAACCAGCTGGATTCTGCAGCAATTGATCTAAAACCCGTGGATAGCATAAAATGATTGTAGGGGGGGGAAAAAATCTAAAGAATTTTTAATCCCTCTATACTGGATCTGCAACCTCCAGCACCCCACAGAGAAACAGGGTTGCTCTTCATCTGCATTAGCTTTTGGTGTTAAAATCCTGGGAGGAGATCAGGGGCATTTGTTCCTACAGTTACTTATAATGTATGTGGCTCCAGAGGTTCCCAGGCAGGGTGCAAGGAGAGGCGATGCACCTTTAGAGCTCCTGCTAAAGAGGAAGGTCTTAATGTAAAACCAAGCCTGGGAGAAAACTTAAATTGTATGCCTACCTGGGAATTATCAATTAAAAGTTAAATGCAAAGAGAAGAGCTGGCCACTAAATCAGGGTCTGTGTGCTCTTCTGAGGACAGGATTTCCATTTGCAGCAATTTCCAAAATTTAATTTAAATTGTAAGAGGTAATGGCTAAGTACTACATAACTTCCATTACTAAAATATCCAAGTGAGATAATATCCCAGCGTTTTACACACACACACACACACACACTATGTCAAGTATTTTTGCCAGAAGTAACAATAAGCTTTAAAATAAACCATTTCATATTTTTTTTATTTATTGTTTTAAAGGTATCATCAACTTGATATTTACGAAAGCATGCCCACAGCAGAAAACAAACAGAAACTGATTCTGCCTTTCCCCTCTTACAGAAAAGTTTCAAGTTACATCAATCTAGTTATCAGTTTTTTCGTTGTTCTTTTCTGATGCATTCATGCAAAGAGCTAATAGCCAGCTATAGATAAGAAGGCTGCTGATCTTGTAGTTGCAGCTGCACAAAATGTGAAATCTCTGGTTCTGCCATTTGTTGTTCATAACCTAAACAACTGGTGTCAGAAGGTTGCTTCCAGTTTGAAGTAGCTCAGTCTTAGGAGCCTACCTTCAGAGATTCATAACCTGTGTCAGTTTGCTTCCCTATAAAAATAGGAAAATCCTTCTAATAAAAGAGCATCATAATAAAAGATCATCCTTAAGGATAATTATGCCTGTCTGTCAGTTATCTACTCAAGAATATGCAAAAGCAAGAGAAGGCAATAAATAATGAAATGGACTACAGAGTGAGCTCTCTCTAGCATGAACTAAACAACTAATCTAAAAGATTTTTTACAATTTGTTTTTATTTTAGCAACTCTCAATGATAGGCATTAAAAGGAACAAAAATGCATTTTGAGAAGATGATTTTTGATTTGATTTTACCTTTAACAATAAAAATATGTAAACATTCATAAAACAAGTATACACTAACTCAGGGTAGCTAATGGAATTTTTGTTTACTTCGTTGGAAGAATGAGACTGTCACCACTCTAAATACATGTGTCCTTCATGCTTCAATGTTAAATTTTCACAAGCACTCACCACTAAGGCAACTCTAACAGATCTAGTTTATAGTTCATTAAAGCGAGGCTGAAATCTAAATCTTTAGTTCACTACCAAAAACCACTGCAAAAACTGCAGTCTCCACTGGAAAAGGTGCAGGCCATTGAAATAAGTCAACAATAAAATTCAGCTCACAAGTTTTATCACTGATTCAACAGGGAAACAAAGAAGCCATTGTCAGAAGTGGTTACGTCTGGGAACATAAAGTCAGGACTTAAATAAGTAGCCCGATATTCAAAGACTCTTAGCAAAGTGCTCTTTCTGGAGCCAGTGGAATTTTGAGCACCTGCAACTAGGCTCTGGTTCTCAGCACAGATATTTAAGGCTTCTGCTGCTACTTAAAGCATTCTTACTGTATACGAGACTCGCAACTGAATGTACATTACCAATACACACACTGCACATTTTTTCTGAAGCCAATTGTTCCTGAAGTTGTATGATTATTTTACATGTGCATACAATCAGTAAGACTGACAATTACATTGTGTGTATATTTCTTATATGCATTTATGCATATATACATACATACATGTATATGCAGAATATGTATATTATACACACTGTGTATATACACATACACTTGTATAAATCCAGCTCCCAAATTCTAATCCCAAATGCTTGAAACTTTTGGTCTTTACTGAATACTGACAATTTTCAAAGTTTCTTTTGTCCCCATTTATGTTAGTGCTTTGGTCATGTGAAATTTTATTTACAGATGGGTTAATAAGGAAACATTGCACTCGGCTGCAGCATGAAGACAGTATTAAAAAAAAATTAAACTGTTTATATTTTTAGGTATACATTAGAAGCAGAAAGGAAACAACATCTGAGCAAAGAGGATCAAATTAGCAAGACCAAGAATTGTTTTTGCACATGTAATTTTTCAAATGTCCTTGATGACAACTCATAATATATAAATTTAAAGACAAAAACCTGGCCAGTCAGTAACCTTCCTATTCAGTGACTGCAGGACTTGGCAGTAAATGTCACTGCTAAAAAATATTTCACTACATTAACTTACTGACAACCACATTTGCTGAATAAGTTCATAAACAGCCACGGGAAAAAAAAAACAGAAATAAAGTTGCTAATGATTCACTCTTTTCTAACATGCATAATCCTCAGCTTACAGAACAAATAGATACATAAGAATAAAGATATCCTTTACCAAGACCGTTCACTTCTCTATTCACCTCATCAAGGTCAAACTATAATCCAGGAACAGGCAAGAGTAATGTATCAAAGACAAGGAGAACATGAAGAATAAATGAAAGGAAAAGAGAAGAATCCTTCTCAGGGAAAAGCCTGGAGCACATGACTTGAAAAACTAATCCGTTTTCCATTTACCAGTTTAGACTAGGTTTAGATCATTCCTAGAACAAACACTGATGACTTCTAAAACTCAAAAAAATGAATACATATCACTATTTATGCATATTTATCAGCTTACAAATGGTTCCACCGTAACTATTTCCCAGTACTGAAATGCATAGGACCAAAACAATGCATAGGACACAGAACCTGAAACAAGGGCTATTTTTCCTGTATGCTTACAGAGGGCTAGCGATATCGGTCCTACGTGACATGAATGTGTCACAGACTCTCCAATGCTTAATTGATGTTTTGACGACTGTTACTCTTTCCTCCCTTTTTTTCTTGCTATACCCTTTGAAAAGTTCACAGCAGTCTGTGGGAGAGCCTGACTTCTGTCTTCAGTTGCTGAGGCAGCAAGCAGAAGCAAAAAGACAAAAAAAATTATACAGACTGTAAATACATTTTACCTAAAGAAACATATGAAATAAATAGAGGTGGATTGCCTCCTTATTTTACACCATCCTAGAGCTTATGGATTTTCAAATCATTATTTAGGCTGCTCTTGGAATACAACACACATTTTGCAAAAACACTGCAGGGAAAGCAGTTTAAGGAGAATAACAGTTTTGTATCAAAATAGAATCACAAAGACCCTTCAATATGCCTTGTTGGGTTTCTGTGTGAAAATACAGCTGGAACAAATTTCTGCATACTTTGTTTAATACAACTGGAACTGAACAGATGCTCTAATACATATACATACTCCTGATGAAATTAGCTAAACAACTCTCTGTTTTAAAACAGAAATAACTGTAGTGTTAAGAAAATACTGCCATGACTACAAGTTACAATGTGAGGCTCGTCTGTATTTCCACAGATGGGATCTTCACAGAGTCCTTATGGGGAAGGGAGGAGGGGAGGCTTCCTCAGAGGGGAAATACAAGTTTTTTTCAAACCTGAAAATTCAACTTTTTGAATAAAATATGTTTAATGTTTTTGTTTTTATGTAAACAGACCTTAGGAAGTGATCTGACAGCCTTAAGAAATTACCATTTGAAAGAAAAAAGGTCTACATGCTTCATCTTTGATCTACGAGACAGATTTATCACAGGACAGGATGACTGAAGTTTATTCATTAGCTGATAACCTCCACGTGCAACCCAAGCTGCCTATTCTGCAATAAAAAAGCAAACGAGGATGGGGCTCTGAGGAAAGGAACTAAGTCAGCTTGGTGGAGCAGGGACATGCCAGTGGAAGGCCAGGGGGGAGACAGGGGGACAAAACCCCACAAGAGCAGCCCTGTCCAGCTGCTTGGGCTCCTCCGTGCCCCAGAGAGCTGGAGACCATCAGGTTCACAGCGGCCCCAGCAGTTAAACCACGTCTGCATAATGTGCCTGCTGTCTCTGCTGGGATGCCCAAAGGTACCTTTTTGTTAGCAATAAAATTCACATCATGGCATGCAGGGCACTCTGAAAGGAATAGCTTCCACTTTAAAAGTTTTAAAAATCAAAAGCTATGTACTCAATGGGGTCTTGTCATTTGTTTCACAATGCTGTTGCCACCATCAGTATTTACACAATCTGTGAGCCACTACCACTACCACAATCCAGGAGAACCTGAAGTCCTTGAAAGCTGGAAATTTAGTGTAAAAATACAAGCAGAAAAGCAAATAAACAGAAACTGCTTATTAAAATGAAAGCAAGCCCACAAATTCTCTACCTCTAAGATCACAAGTTAAAGGCATTATGGTCAACAGTCTGCCTCTTGGTAAAACTTTTTCAAGAATTAAATCTTGCAATTATGGAAAAGGTCACGACTATGGCAGATTTAAATATTTCTAAAAATGCTCTAGGGGCAGAAGGAGGAAAAAAATCTGTATTAGCACAGGCTAATGCCCGGTGATGAACCACAAAATGAACCCACAAAGTTCTGTGAAAGACACCAATTCCTACTTTCTTTTGAATGAAAATTAAAAAAAAAAAAAAAAAAAAAAAAAANAAGGAAGTTAACAGCTGGTAACAGTTTCAGTCCTGCTTTAAACAAAGAAAACAAGTGCTCAGGGACACAATGAAAGAAGTGAGGCTATCTAAGGCAACTATGAAGGGAGATAAGGTGGTCAGCTTCGGTTCCTCAGTCTGACCTCTCCAGCTCTTACAACAGCAATTGCATTGGACTCTCTTTGTAAAATGCTTTTGAGATCTCTAGATAGGTGATCATTAAGAAAGCTGTATATCTCACAGCAGAGTGATACATGCATTTCTGTACCTACTTCAAACCGAGAAACAAAGATGTTAAGCAACATGCCCAAGGTCATGCAAAGCTAAGGGCAGGAACAAACCACAGAGCCCCGACTCTCACAGCCCTTTAGAAAGAATCCATCCGTCACAGTCGGGCATGCACTAAACTAAGTAAATGTGTCTGTATTTGACAACGTCTGACCTATGAAAGGAAGCAGTTTCAAGACAAGTGGCAAGAAACAAAACACAGCTGCAGCAGAAAGCCCTACCAGGGAATAGCTAAGCACCAACAGTAACTTGCACCACCACCTTGTAGGGCATTTGTCCAACTGCCCCCTGCAGTACCACACTTCCAGAGCTACACTCAAAGAAAAGGTGATTCCAGCCACATAGACTCTAAAAAAAAAAAAAAAAAAAAAATTGTAAAAAAAAACCACTGAAAACACGCTGGTGTGTGCAACTTGCCACACACAGAAAACCAGAAACACTACCAACTGCAGTTTCTAGGACATTGTGCACTACCAAGACATGACTACCAGCTGCCTATGTAGTGAATCATCACGTTAAAAAACGTTGTCATTTTTTTCAGTCCACTAAAATTTTTTCTAGAAGCTGCAAAATTAAACTGTTCTGCATCATAAACAAAACCAAACCCAGTAAACAGATTTCCTTTTGACTTCAGCAGTGATGCTGTGAAAATCAGTAGGCCCATCAGATCTTACATTATTCTGGTGTTTTCTACTTTGTTTTAATCGTGTGGGGTTTTTTCCTCCAAAAAATGTCAAAATAAGTGAAAATTAACCTCTACCAATTGCTCACCAGCTCTTGCTATACTAAAGCAAACAGGAAATGCTCTTCTAGTTCTGAAATTCGCTTTTGAAATTTAAGTCATGGAAAGAAAGAGAAAGAAAATAAAACAAACAGAGCATTTTTTCACCAGATAGTGCAAAAAAGAAAAAAAAAAATCATGATTTTGTACGCTGCAAACATGTAAATAAATATTAAAGCCTTTCCTCATTTAAACTGCAGTTGGAATATCCTAAACCATTAGTTAAAATGACAGAAGAATACAGCTACCTGAAGCCTATGTAAAGAATCTCTCTTTAACAGGCTTTTAAAGATTGCAAGCCAGAGCATCTAAAAAGCACATCCCTGAATAATTTAAGGCTCCTGGCATCTACATTGAAAGAGCTCCTTTGCTAAACCTGGAGGAAAAAAAGAGAGGTAAGAGAAAGAATAAAGGTCGTGAAATATGAGCTACAAAATCACTACTAAAAAAGTATTTTTCCTATCTTAAAGTTTAATCAGACATGGAGGAGCACGGATTTTACAGCCAGCCCTTCCCATTTACTGTCAATAGCTGTGGTCTAACATTAACATTTACCCCTTGGCAGTGTTAGGGCTGTGATGGTCAGGGAAACAATACAGGAACAAAATGAAAGAGAAGGAAGGAAACCGATCAAGAAGGCGAAGCACAGCACAAATCCTCATTAGCAGAAATTCAATAACAAATAAAAAGCAAAAAGCTACAGTTTATCATGAATTTTAAATGGGTAACCTACATTTTAGGGCAAAAGAAGAAAGAAGGGAAAAAACCCCAAACTCTGGAAGAACAGACCAATGTAAATACATATTATTAAAACAAAACAAAACATGATTATGCTATTAAGACACCAGGCAATCTGGTTTGGTGTAGGGTAATCCCCATTTATAACCAACTGTGCCAAGGTCGAATTACAAATCAGTGTATTGTTGACAATACCGAGTTTTCTCTGCCAACTACATCCTTTAAACATCAGCAAATCCTACCTACTTCCTCTTGTGTCTGTCACAGAAACCATCCAAACAATGGGAGCAAGCAATCTTCACCTCAACAGCTATTGACTTCGAGCAAACTGAACACTTTATTCATTTTTACTCCTAGATTGGAAAGTCCTTGCTGTTCTACAGTATCTGAAAGCCTCGCCACTGATTACAACCAGTTCAGGATCTGGCTCCTCCTCAGTACATGAAAATGGATTTGAAACAATAGGAAACCTTATCTGAGGAAGTTAACACAGGTCACCCTTCGCGACACGTGAATACTGACTTTATACGGACAGAAAAACAGCTTAACTAAGTCTTATGAATTAGGTAAGAATTTGGAAAAAGTGCCACATACAGAACACCAATTTTTTTTTTTTTTTAAAAAAAAAGGCATTCACCTTTTTGGAGAAACAGATTTTGAATTTTTGCTTTACACAACTTTTCACATAATTGCTAAAAGAAGATTCATTAGGAAGTCACTTGAATATATAGCAGACAGGTCAGCTGAAATGTAGAAGCAGACTCAGAATGGGGCAAAACCAACCTGCCTAACACCGAATTTCCAAGTACATGACTGTAAAAGTGATTCCTCCCTCTTTTTTGGGAATTTTTATTTCTTATGAGAATGGAAATGAAAAGTAAGAAAATGACACTATTTAATATGCAATTGCGATATTTTTCCAGTGTAATTGCAAGCTGAAAAAAAGAATCCTTTTGATACACATTTTTCTCCCTTAGAACTCAAAAAGTTCAGTTGTTGCAGAAAGCAGAAGGTTACAAGAAACTCAACTGTGATTTGTTTTTCAAATTTCATCCAAACAGGCTAGTTGTTATCTACTCTTCATTCCACTCACTCTGAACTAAACTACAAAAATGTTCTTTGTGATAGGTATTCAAAGTTAAAAAAATATTTAATAAAAAGGTAATACAAGATGGACAAGATAGGGCTTTGGATGCTGTGACAAAAAAGAAAGGTTTGGAAGTACAGACATTTCTAAGATTATTATGGTAGGAAGGACCTCTTTCCAGAAGATATAATGGAGTAACAAAAGAAATTCTACTTTGAACAGGTAAACTCAAGTTTAAAGCATTAAGGGGAAGCTCGACATACTGGATAGCTAGTAGCAATATGCGTAACTCCAGTAACGTCAATAATATCACATGAAGTTATGCTAGCTGTTGATCTCACTCATAATATCTAAAGCCCACACCTAACTATAAATATATATATTATGTTTGCTTTTTGAAAACTGATTGAAGTTTAATAGCAACTCATAATTGAAATATTCATGGTCCCAAGCTAGCTTTGAAGTTAAATCCCTAAGTGGATAAAGTGGACTGTATATCTAATCTAAACTGAATGTTTCCCTTAGTTACTAATACCAGTGCAGTTTCACTAGTTAAAATCATTATTAGAGAACAGAAACGCAAAACCCACGGCACTTTAAGGGGCATTTAATCCCACTCAGTGCTAGGACACAGCACACGTACTTGGCAGTATCAGTTTCTCCACTACCATCCACATCTTTGCTTCAAGAGTTGAGTAACTTGGTGATTTCTAGCCAAGAAAATTTTAACCACAGCTTTCCAGCACTGCTACTGTTACTGAAGTTTCTTACAACTGTTACAAGTTTCAATTTAAGACTACAAATCTACCTCAGTTTTAAAGCCCATTTCTCAAGCAACGAAGCTAGAAATAAAATGTCACTAATTTTTCTACCTGGACTGCAGACTGTAACTGTTCCAGTGGATCACTTCAGTTTTCTTTACTTATTCTGCAAATCACACACATACACCCCCTACCTATATACAGTTCCATAAATGAAATTTGTGCAGCAAATTTAAATGAGGTGGCTGACCACAGTTTGGTTGCCCCTTAACTAGAAAGTGGCTGTGACCTGCTTCACTGGTTTACATTTCTGTCCTTCACCGTTTTTGGCTCAATTAAGTGTATTAAACACTGAACCTATGAAAGCTTGCCCATCCTCGCCAATGTTTAAAAAAAATAAAAATAGTCAAAAAAAAAAAAAAAAAAAGCNCAAGTGCTCCTACCAGGCTGCTGCCAGTAACAGGGTGAGCACAGACTTACAGATTATATATAGTAAGTCATTATAATAGAGTTTGAAGGCAGGTTTGGATCCTAGAGAAAACACTCACAATTTTGCTACTTCTGCAGCAGTAATTTCCCCATGGCTTTGGTTATGTTGATCTCTGTTCCTGTTTTGCAGAGCCCACAGCTACATACATTATATCCAAGTATATGTCTGAAACTCGGTAACCTTTGCCAGAGTAACTCTCCAGGAAGCTCTCCTGACCTTTACTTAAGATAAAGAAACCAACTGAAATAAAGAAATAAATGTTTCTTTGATAATACTGTGTAAGCTGTGGCTAACAGCATTAATAAAATAGCCATATTAGGAGAATTTCCTTATCACCAAAAGCAGTGACCAGCTTCAATGGAGCTTTTCATTCACAGTTCACGAATTATTTTCCAAGAATCATTGACTTGTTGTGTAACGATAATTGTGGGTTAATAGAAGCCCTAAGTGAACTTTGTACTCTTACACAAAGGACATATGCATACATGACTATATTTGAACACAGCTCCATATGTAGGATAACGTATCTGATTTTCAACTTATAGAATAGTTTTGGCTTTCATATTGTAATTTAATTTTAAAAAAGAAAAAAGTCTTTGAAGCCAGAGGTGAAAAAAAGAAAAAACTCTTACAAAGGGCAACTTTAAAAGTTTAAAAGTGACCATGATTGTTGGTTGGCACACGTTCAGGAACTGCTAGAGAAAACCAAAAATAAATCATTGCTATGCAGGTATACTGTCAGAGTCCAGGGGACAAAAAAACTTTTTTTTTTCTTTTTTCCCCAAAAAATGTTGTTATGAATACACCTAATAAATTCTTCTTAAAACAGTTTCTAAATAACTGGAAAAAATCCTCTAAAAGATTTATAAGAAAACTCAACAAGTCTGAATTTGTTTTTTTGGGTTAAAGACTATTTTAATGCAATTCTTCCTAATCTCTCTAATTTTAATCCTAACATTTCAGTACATGAATGCTGTATTTAACAGCTATCTGGTTTAGTGAACTGCAGTAATTCATTCTGATAGGATAAATTATTTAAGTTATTTAGCAAAATGGAAAAGCTACCATGTGCTCTGCTGCAATCAGCAGATACTGTTTAGAAGAGACCTCTGATGACGGAGAGAAGCCTTGCCATGAGGAAGAAAGATGCATAAAGAAGCTCCAAGAAGTCTGTGACTTTGTCAGCTAATGTTTCTCATGCCATTTCTTTACTATGCCCTTGCAACCACCCAAAACCACAAAACAGCAGGTACAGCGAAGGGGAGCCAGCATTTAACAGAATAGTAGCACTTTAGCAGGTAAAGGCAAGACTTGAGGGGTACAGGCTAAAAAAAAAGTTTGGGGCACATGTTAAGTAAAGTAGCAAGCAATGCAAAGCATCCAGCTTAACATAACTCCTGCTTCCTCCCATTAATTCAAAGGGAAATTTTGTTTGAGCAACAAAATGCCACATGCTAAGACGACTTAAAAGTGCTTCAGCAGTGGCTGTATTTGATTGATTATGTGGAGAATTTTATTTATTTATTTATACACAAAACTTACTGAGCAGCCCGATTTCTGCTCAGCAGAGCTGACTCCTAAGTCCCACAGTATCTGATCCATACCAGCTCAACACGCTCCTCTCCTCACTCTATGGACAGAGTAACTCCCTCCACCTCCACAATGTGAGTTTTTCCTTGCTTCCCTGGGGCTGAGGGGTGCGAATTACATGAAAGGGCCCCCTGCTGAAGGTTATACCTTCAGCCCAAACAACTTCTTTTGGCTGCACGTCAAAATGCCACTTGCTTTATCTATTCACTGCGCTGATGTCACCAACTGGCGAAAGGAGCTATCACATGACTGCAGATGACACAATAAACAATAAATATGAAGACCCAAATATAAATATACAAATACGTTTCTAAGAAAGTGATGATTCATACTATACTTACAACTTTCAGCCTGATAGTCTGGCACAAACTGCTCATCATTGTCAGGTACCTGAGCTGAAGAAAGGAAAACAAAAACAAACAAACAAAAAAAAATAAACAAAACAAACAAACAAAAAACAAAAACAAGGAAAGAATTAAAAGAAGCCATTAAAGCATCAATAAAGACTCTTGTGCTTAATTTGAAGCACAGCCAAGATTAAAACTCAGATTTTTTTTCTCATTGTTGGGTATGAAAATCAGGCAAGCACATCATTTTAATATCAGATAAACGCTGGGGTGAATCTGTGTGGTGCAGTGCGAGTCCAGAGCAGCCCTGGCACAGAGCGATGGAGATGGGAGGTTGTGAAGGCTGACACTGGCCCTGGCCCTGCCTCACTCCCTGCACGAGGGTCTGGACCTACCATGACACTGATAAAACCCATCAGTGTTCATTTTCAAAATATCTGCGTGGAAAGTCTGCATAAAACCAAATCCTAGTGTTTAACACTTATGCATCTTTAACCCCAAAGAACCACACCTTCGGCTTACTTAAAAGCGATTCTAATTTTTCATTGCAGTCAGCCAACACAGTAGGTTTTTTTTGTTATTGTTTTAAATACTCGAACTATTTTACCAGACCACAGATTTCCTGGTTCAATGACAAAATTTCAGACATCAAAAAAAAGATTTACTTAAAGCAAGAATCATTATTAACATCTATTCACCTTGTGTAAGATCATCTTTGCTTTTAGGAAACTTTCATCACAAACCTGAGCTATAAAATACAATTGTTTCACGGTCTGCTGATACATAATTTTGTGTCTGTGGTACTGCAGTTCCTTTTCATTGTATATCCAAGACGTTAGCCGTCTCTCATACTGTGTTGTAAACTCACTTAAACCATTTAAGCTGAAATACCACGGAACGTATAGTATAGGTGAATATATTCGAATAATACCAGAACATTACGCTGAGAAGCAGCATCCTAGGAGAACGACTGGTTCTGGGTACATCCTGAGAAAGATCCAGCTTACCATCTCTGAACTTTGTCATCTTGTCCTCAACGTACACTAACTAGAATCACCACAGCAAAGCTGCATAAAGTTATCTGTTTGAAAATATTTCAATTTACACAGTTCTTGTCTAAACACGAACAAATAATTCATATGATCTTAATTAAAAGTAACATTTGCCATGATCTGGTTACCCAACAAGATTTGAGAGGTAACTACTGGTTTTATAATCATTTATCGAAACAGTGACTATCACGCCATTAAATACGTTAAATGATAAAATGTAACTTTAATGCCATTCAGAACACTTTCTAAGTTTAGGAAGCGTATGTTCCCCTTTACATATGTGCAATTGCTACTAGTCTGAACAGAATTTGTTTGAATTAAAAATACATATTTAATTATAATTACTCAAAATTATTTTGAATGTGCACTACAGTACTCTTCATGGACCAGATCTCCAATTCTTACTCAGGAACTATTTCTAATGACTTAACTGAGAATTTTTTTCCTGGGTAAAGAGTTCAGAATCAGGCTCATTATACCAAAAAATTATTTGCTCTTGGTTTTAAAATAAATGTTCAAAGTCTTACTGTCTTAATTGCAGCAAATACCCCTTAAGAATGAATGACCTTGGGAAATCCGCAAACACAGATTTGAAAAGAAGTGTGAGTAAGATAAATACATGAAGTGTAATTAGCATTACTCTGAAAAAAAGCATAGCTATTGTTGCTTTGTTGTTCAGTTTTTTTAATAACTTATCCTTTTAGAAGAAACCAGTACCTCTGAGGACATGTTAGCTCCTCAGAGTTTGAAGCTGTATAAAACACGTATTTTACCAAACAAAATATTCCCAGTATTTTTGATGCATTAAATTTCTCTTTCCTCCATAGAAACCACAGGACTTTTACCAGAAATGAACTCGGGGACAATATGAGCCCAAATACTAACACTCCGCCATTTCTGACATTTCATTGCATGTGAATGTTAGGCATTTTCCTTACAAAAATGCCAAATATTTCACTGTCACAGAAGAATCCAATTATGAAATCAAGGTACCCTACTTAAAAATCAGTTCCTAAGGATTTCTTACATTTCCAATTGTTTTTGAAGTGTTTGTGAGTACATTCAGACTTAAAGTAATTGTATCAAGTAATTTCTTGTTTACAGAAGACACATCCCACACTTTTTTCTTAAGCCAGCTCTCATTTTTAAATGCAGCAAGGAGGCTAGTATGACTCTAATCTTTTATACACACATATGCATTTTTTATACATACATATATGTTAATTTGTAAATCTGGGATATCTGAAAAAGGCTAAAAGAAAACAAAAACCCTCCTGTTGAAATCAGGAGGCTACATTTAGTGATTGCAAAATTGGGACAGCAATATTACATAACTTTCTAGAGCGTACTCTGCATACTGGACTGCTTTACCGATGCTTTATTCTGGTTTTATCAGTTTAACTTGACTTACTTCAGAACAAATCTGTTGTAGAGATGTATGTATGTATCAGTAAATGAGGTCCTTTTTTTCCAGCCAAAGAGCAAGTAAAAATAAAATACATCTGGTTGAATTGTCACGGAAAACCGGTATATTACTTTAGAGATACTGTCATTACTCCTGATTTGGTCTGAAGTAAACAAGAAAAATATACTTCCTTCATGGATCCCCAAAATTTATGAAGGCATATTTAGTAGAGATCAAGGCGCATCACTTTATCAGTACTCTAGAAATAGGTGGAGACTAGACTGTCAAAATGTATTTTAAAAACAATATTGAGATAGTCTTAAAAGCTTCTGTAGGAAAAGGAATACAGCAAGTTAAGAAGTGTTTAAAACCATGCCAAACATAAACAAAACAAATAACTTCCAAAATGTTCAACCCAGGAACATACATTTCCTACTGGAATCTAATTTTAGTAGCATCAGTACCTTAGAAACGAGCCCACAAGCCTATACAAAGAAATTAAAAGGACCCGCTAACTGTTGGAAATGAGAACTTAAATTATTCCTTTGTTTAATCTGGTATTATTTTTAAACTAGCAGAACTGAAACCCTCACATGATCATACTGCAGAAATGCAAGCAACCATCATCAGCTGAATACATAGACTTCTTCCACCAGCATCTTGCTTTCAGAGGGCAAATCATTGGGATACATCATCCCATTACTCAAAGTGAAGAGGACTTCTGTACCTCGAATTTGGATAACTACAGGCAGACTTTGTAGCAAATTGAACAGGCAGGTAAAGACACTTCAACCTGAATGTCCGAAAGGAAAATGTAACTCTCAGTGTTGCAACTGTCTGCACATTTATATATGTATGCCATTCATTTCCTCTTTTCTTTTATTCACAAATACTGCAATTCAGCAAGGCTGCCACAAAATCTTCATTGGTCTTCTGTTAACATACTCAACACAAGACACAACACATAAATCACCAAGACTTTTTTTTTACTTTGCCATTTAAAGGAAAATTGAAAAAGATATCTGAAATGATCATCTAACTGAATGAGCAATATTTCCCTGAGCTACTTAACTATGGGGGTTTGAGAAGGCAAGTATATTCCAAAAGACTAATAAAAGGTTTTGAAGGATATTAAGCACGTGGCTTTTACTGCTAATAGCAGAAGCAGCTACATTAGTTCATTCCACATTCAGAGCCATCAAGTCTCAAACTCCTGAAGCACACAACATGTGCAGCATAAACTATTCAGCTCAGTCTAGATTATTACCAAAAGTTTTCTTTTTCTTCTGATTATAGCTATAATGTCTCAAGAGGATTTGGGAAGTGTACAGAAATGTTAACGATGATCTTGAGGATGTTATCAGTTTAGATTTTACAGTTTCACTATCTACTGAGTTAAAACCAGTTTGCCAAAAGCAAACATTCACAGCACAAAAATACTTAATATTTGTTTGTAGTTTTTAGAGCTTTAAAAAGCCTTTGAAAAGCTGAACTGACGGCTCATTTTGCAAAGGGAAAGCAATTTGGAAAAAAAAAAAAGTTTAAAACTAGGGCCTGTTAGCTTGCTTTCACTGCAAGTAAACAAAAATAAAAAGTCCCCATTAACAAGCACCCAGGACAAAAGGAGTTAATATTTAATTAAAACCAGCTCTATCCACTGTAACAATGACCTGGAGCCAAACAAGGCAGAAGATGTATGAGTCATTCTTTCTGCCAGTGAATGAGACAGCTGATCTCCGAAGCAATTCCTCAAGACAAGCAGTCAGAACTGGAGTTCTGCCTCCATTCACAAAAACACAGTCCAGCATGAACCATGTGGCCCCAACCACAAGCTTTTCATGTCACACCCTTCCAGAAAGCTACAGCAAAGTAAACTTGAACTTTAGGCATAAACACACTGATTTCACTGCTTTGTCTCAAGATGCAGCACAGACCTGCTGAGGAACGTATTTAATAAAGTTAAGCGAACTATAAAGGGCTTAAATTTAACTCTTCCTTCTCCCAATCACAAACTGCTTCCAAAAGCTCAGCTGCACTCCAGGGAAAGGTGTTCCTGTTAAAAAACGGAAACTTTCCAGAAAAACAAGAAGCTGCAAACCTCCTTGCTTCACTTAAAACTTTATTTTGGGTAGCAGAACATTTCCTGCAGTACTGTGTTCTCTGACCTCAAGCTTCACTTTTAGAGCTAAGAGCAATTCATTTTAAAATATCAATGATTTATTCAAAGTGGCAAAAGAAATTGAAATTGACAGGGAATTATATATGAACAGTAGTATTTTGGCTTCAGCTAAAATAAGACTTCAGGCCTCAACAGTAATGAGTCTATTGAGTTTTCTTTGATTCATTGTTACTTCTGAATATCTGAAAGATTGTATAAATTTTAAGTATCCCTGAAAGAGCTGCCGGGGTGGGGGGGGTTGGTTGTTGGTTTTTTTTGGTTTGTTTTGTTTTGTTTTGTTTTTTTCCACAGGAACAACTGTTTCTAACAAAGGAGCATTTACAAGGCAAAACAGTGACAAATTTCAAGATGGTAAAAAATATTATTTCCCACAAGCACTGGATTTGCTGTCAAAACAACCCAAAACCCTTTTTACATAAAGTTAGATGCTCTGAATAATAAACTTAAATGGAGTTCAAAACTAGCTCCAGATCTCAAAATTCTTCCTTATGTGAATAATCCCTAGGAATATGAAGATGGGTTTGTAGAATCTGCTCTTCATTTGCTGCTATACTAAAAATGAGAAAAAAAGTTAGCTTAAAAGGAACACTCACATTTAACATTTCGCTACACCCCTCATGGTTCAAACACCCCACTACGCCTTTGAAAATTATTATTTTGAGTAAAAGGCATCTACTTTTCCAGCAAACAAGAAAAACATTAAAAGGTTTATTCCTACACAAACCTTCAGACTTGTAGATTTCTGGTGGTTTTATTTCTTTTGGATTTCTTTTTAAAAGAGCACCCCTTCCCTCCCCCCCATTTTGCCTAATCTAACTTTTCTCCTTTTTTTTGTGCACAGATATTTAAGATCAAGTGTTATAGGTATTTGAAAGCCAAATCTGTCAGATCACTAGAATCATTAAAAAAAAGAAGCTATTCTCTGTATTACAAATTCCAAAATGAAAATCTTTTCACTGCTTTTTAGAGTGTCTGTCCCCATCAGACACACTTCAGCCATGGAGGTATTAGTTTATCATTTCTTGACTATTTTTGCTCCTATAAAAATGTGGATAGTTCTTGAATACGGCTACATCGCATTTGCCTTACACTAGGTAATTTTACAACTTTTTGGCAGGAGAAAGCTAGTTAGCCAGAGTAAGCTGCTATACATCTTCACTGATTTAAATGAACTCTCTTTAACTAGACTAATATTTGAAGATCCACTACTTTCTTTAATTAAAAATAATCCTTTGAGAACTAGAAACTACTCATTTTCATACCTCCTCATTTAAGAAATAAACTAGAAGTCAACACTAGCTTAGACATCACCTCGACGCTGATGCACCCTTCATGATAGGAGAGCAGAGGGCAGAAACTTATTTCCTAAAGTTCATTCTTAATCTGGGTATTAATTATTTGAGAGAATTAACTTTGAGATACCAAGAACTGGCTTTTAAATACTGGTAGCTTGTAGTAGCCATCCACTCAATTTAGTTAAGCTGCAGTACAGGCATGAACCCGTTACCTGTAGCTATTATTTCAAACCACTTACTGTTCACTTAACCTTTTTGTATTTTTTCAAGTGACCCAAAGAACATTATATTTTATTTTTCAGTTTATTACCATCTGAGAAATGTTGCTTTAAGAAGCAGATCTAGTGTATAAATTCATTATTCGTCTTTGCTTGGGATGCCTTTTATGTATCTTTATCAGGCTCTAGAATAAACTAGTATCTGAAGGAGTAATTTTAAATAAAAATCTGGTTTTTTGTTAATCTATTATTCCCCCAAAACCAAATGCTTTCACAATGGAAAGGACACTTTCACTCACTAAGAATTTGTTCTCTCTCTCCTTTTTATTCCAGAATAAGAAGTAACAGCTACCATGATGGGATAACATTAGATTAATATTTGAACCATTTTTTTCAAGTCACCGAACAATTGCTATCTGCCAAAACCAATCTGATTCCAAATATACAGAATCAATAAAGTCATTTTATAATATTGTCATGACAAAATGTTGCCATCAAGTTATTTAAATATAAAACAAAAGATAATATCTGAATAATATTTGCCTTGGTTAGCAATAGGCATTTTTAACTATTTCCTTTCAAGTTTGAAGGTTGAAACAACTATTAAAGACTTCCCACTTCCAATTTAGGGCATCAGGAAACAGTTATAATCTACCTTCTGTCCTGCGTAACAATTGACATGGGGGAACCTTATTCAGAGTAAGTTTTACATCAAAATAATTTAGATTCTTTCCTACATATTTAATAC
>VYZW01038037.1:77401-89673 GCA_013401315.1 Balaeniceps rex
CCCCCAGCCGCAGCCACGCGCGCACACGCACACGCACCCCCCCACACACACACCCCCCACAGGCACCGAGCCACCTTCTCCCCCCAGGATCGCTTTTGCAGCCCACCACCACGCGATCCTGCGGGGCGGCGGACAAAGTTGCGGGGAAGACCCACCTGAAGGCCACGCGCGGCGATCGGCTGCAAAAAATTCCCTCCAAATTTAATAAAAACATTAATTATTCCCCGGCACTTCCCCCTTGCAAGCAGCGAGCGCCACTGACAGAGCTCAATCCCGTGGTTTTTNCGGTTCCCTCGGCTCCTCTGTCGGGGGTGGCGGGGGGGGATCGGAAATCGCAACTCGGTTGCGCGGTGGTGCCGCCAACACGGATCCCGGGATCCTGGCTGCGGGCACACCATGACCCCTGTATCCCCCGTGTGGCAGGACAACCCCCTCCCCTCACAGAAATTATTTTAAAAAATTAAAAAAGTTTAGCCTCCTCGACTCCGAAAAGCAAAACACCCCCCCACACACACACATACACGCCTCCTCTGATGGCAGAGCAGTCCCGCAAAACTTCGCGGGAGCCCAGAGGTGAGGAAGAGCTGAGCGCGGCGAGAGGCTCACGCCACATCGGCGGAGACTTTGCACCGCTCTGTCAGGATCTGGTGGCATCCCAGGGTGGGTTTTTTGGGGGGGGGGTGTTTGTTTGTTTGTTTGTTTGTTGGGTTTTTTTGTTTTGGTTTGGTTTGGTTTTTTTTTTTAGCTGAATCATAGAAAGCAATTGTTATTTCTACTATGATGACATAATTTCTAGGTTTTGTGGACAGCATTTGGCAGCATCCAGGCACCGGATCTAGGAGTTTTTTTGGTGCAGTGGTGCCAGGATGTATCAAGCTCAGGATTTCTGAAGAATTCTCAAAGAAAGTGAGCTTTCTTTTCTCTCTATAGAGTGGCTGTTAGAGGGCTGTGTCCAAAAACTCTTGCTTTTTCTGAACTGCCAAAATGCACGAAAGCAGATTGTGTGGTTTCATATAGCAGCTATATTTGTCCTCTCTTTGAGCACTGAATTCCAGGTATCGCAGGAATCAGGTGGTAAATTTAGTTATTCATGACGCTGTCTTGCTGCGAGATATGAAGTTTCAGATTTTTATGATCTGATGTAGCTCAGCAATTAACAGGCAGAGCCCCAAGCTAGCAAGTCCAACTTTGCCCTCAGCCCTTTCTGAGGGTTTTCTTTATAGCTAAGGGTGTAAAGGCAACTGAAGAAACCTGCTTTTGCATAAATTGCCTGCAGTGGAATTAACAATATTCAGGTTACTTCTTCTATACTACTTTGTTTTGAAAATTACAGTTGTTTCACTACACTCTGTTCTGGAGCATATTACTTTCTGCCACAAACTTCCCCGCCCCCTCCTTTCTGATCTCACTATTCATACTCACTTGCTACTTGTCCTGTCCAGCCGAGGGAAGCACTATGTTCCTGCCCCTTCTGTCCTTCCCATACTGCCTTGTCAGGGAAAATGTCCACCACCAGCAGCTTGTTTTCTGTGTTTTTGCTACTTCTGTTTCCACACATGGACCCCAGCACACCTGGAATTACAAGAAAGTAATGATATTCTAAATGTTGTATAAACCTATAATCATTTTATTGTGTTCTTGGCCAAGTCTCTGAGTTGCTGCTCCTATAAGCCACTTATGTGATATCATAGGGGAATAAAACTCTACCAAATGGTCCAGGTATAAATGAAATTTCCTGGATAATGACACCATCATTTTCTTATTTATACCCATACCCAGAATAGAGCAGCTGGCGAGCCGGGGATGATGGCCTTGTGGGAACGCTGTGGCTACAGATCTGTCCCTGGGGAGCACGTGGCCGCTTTAACCCATGGACCAGCAGAACTGATAAAGCTACTGTCTCCAGTTGTCCACCCCACCCTGCTGACCAGCTCGTCAAACAGCTCATGAAGCGCCAGAGTTCACTGTATACTTTCTAAACCAAAATCAGTGATGGATTAACTTATCCATAAACAGTGCACTAAAAATTGTTGGTATGTCAGTCAGACTAGCTAATTAAACCAGCCCCAGCTGAAGCTTCCGAGGAACCTCAGACCCATCAGGTATTAGGTACAGCCTGTGAAATTTGCGATGCTGAATCCCATCTTGCACTTCCCTACACCATAGCCTGCACCTCACAGGCTGCTGGCACAGCACTGTGGCCACCTTCCAGCACACACAACCCCACAGCCACAGCTTTGGCACCCCAGTTTACAGAGCCAGAAAAGGTCAACACTCTGCAACAACTGAGCTCTCCATGCTTCCAGTTGGGCTGTAACTCCAAGAGAAGCCATGCATTAAAGGTGTCCTGGCAGGAGACACACTGTATTGCTTGCTGTTACTTCTCACACCACACTCCTCTTCCTTCCCTCCTCCCCCTATCTGGCCCTTTCACACATGCTAGGGAGGAAAGGAAGAGTAAACCTATTTTGAAGCCCTCTTTATCCTCCTCTCTGTTCATCCACTGTGCTGAGTGGTACTCAGGGAAACTTCATTAACTATTAAGAGGTAGATGCTTAGAGAAAAAAAAAACCAAAAAAACCAACCCAAACCAAAACCAACCCACGTATCTACTGGCAACGCACTCCAAGGTCTGTGTGCAGAAATGCAGTCTTGTACCATCACCAGTCATACCTGTCTTACATGTAAACTGGTGCGGCCACAGTAATTATCTTGTAATTTTGCATGTTTGTCCAAAATTCTTGCAACTTTGTGTGTGTATGGGGAGGGTTAATTAGGTTTTTATATTTTAACTAATATTTTCAGAAAACAGTACTCTTAAATATCTTTTTTTAAATAATCCTTTTAGAAAACTAAAAAGTAACTTCAAAACCACTTTATTTTTAGTTGAAAAGACTGAACAGTTTTTACCAAATTGAAAATATTCTAAAAAAATGTGCTGAAAAAATTGCTTAAAAAATTCAGCTTTTCTAATGGTACTGCTTTAAAAGCAAGATATTTGTTTTCTTTTAGAAACAGACATGTTCAATTACACTGTAAAGCTTCACTATATATTGAAAATTATATATTATTTCCATTTCATAATGGCAATATATACTTCACACACTTATCTGAAAGACAATGAAATATATATTTCTTGCTTGATTTGACACACTATGGACCTACAAATAATTGCTGTAACATAAAAAAATAGAAGTAAATCCAGACAGACAGAGCAAAGAGAAGATTTGATAAACACCGGTTTCCCCTGGAAAATGTGAGAAGAATTTAACCGCATTTTCAAATAAAGAAATAAACCATCATAATCCAGTATGATAAAATCTAAATTCAATATGAAAAAAAAAAATGAACTGACTTGATAACAAGACAGAGAATTGCACTGAAAAAAGCTTTATGCTGAAAAAATAAACCTTTTGGAGACCTTCATAAAATTATGCTTACACCAAAGAAAATCCTTCAGAAAAAGGATAATCACAACTGAAATATAATAGGCAAGTAAATTTCAAAACGACATTAAGTTAAAAAAATCCCCCTTGTTTTTCTGAAATTGCTTAGCCTAACTATTCCTTCCAGGCATTTCCCCAGTAAACGTGATGTACTTATGGGTCTGATATACAACAAAACGGATGCTGTCAATCCAAACAACTATTGAGCAGAAACTTTTAAAACATAGTCTATAGTAGACTCAGTAAAATAACAGCTAAGTATGTGACTGACTACAGCAAAACCACGAAAACATAATGAGATTTCTGTCTGGTAAATTAACCCTTGACCCCATTTTAGCCTCCTGATGCTGACTCTTTCAGCAGGTTAACAGTGATTATTTTATCATGACACTACTGGCATACAACAAAGTAGTAAATAATAGCAAAATTAAAAAGAGAAAGACAGAGACATTAATAGGGCAGATACTTGCCCAACAGCATGGCTGTTTGTAAAGCCTTTGATTCAAATGCGGCATCCAGGACTGGACCTTAAGTTAGGAAAAAGGAAAGTACCAGTGGGAAGAAAACACATGATGATTACATCCATATGCTAAAATGTCAGATGTGGAATTAACAGTATATGCAAACAAGGATCTTCAAAGAAAGAAGGAAAGCAAACAAAGAAGTAATCCCAGACTGACTGTTTTTAACGTATGGATTAATAACACATTGCATACATCATTGTAATTGAGAACTAGTATTGCACAAACCTAGAGGCCTCCATAAGTAACTGCATTTAAATGCCCATTTACCTGATAATGCAATGCAAGGCAATTTTCAGTAAGCATTTATGTACTAGAAAATTATGCTAGCCAGGAAAACTAAAATTAAGATATTCCACAAACAGTGGAAGAAACCAAAAGCCCAGACAAATCTTTTATTGCAGAAAGGTGAAAAGTAAATTTAGTTTAATAGTATTTTCAGCCTTCATCATAACTAAGACTTCAAACTTAGTGTTAACTTTAGAAAGGAGAAGGCCTGGAAACTGTCTTCAAGCACTGGCCCATTTGTTGGAGCAAAGTAACCTCAGTATTGTTCTGGCTCTGCTAGTAGTCTTCTGGGTAATCCCTGCACAGGCAACCCCTGCCATCTCACTGTGGGGGGGGGGGTTGTGCCTATAAAGTGAGTCAATGATACTTTCTTCACTTGAGAAGTACTGTTGAAAATAATAGAAAGTCTGTTACTATTGATTGTGGAGATCCTGGCTGCACCTAGCTCTTTGGATTGTCCTGATCTAGCTCCCTCTGAATTGGTGAAGGGCAAAAATCGTGCTACGCATACATAGTAACTTCATTAACAGTTGCTACAAAACAGGAGTGGATCATCTAGACCCGTGAATTGGTGCTCAGGAAAGAACGTTCAGCTCTGCATACCATCACAACCAAAGCAGTAAGCAGTCCTCTACCACAAACTACTAGAGAACAAGTTAAATGACAGTTTGATTGACTCGTACAAATGATCACTATCCCCTCTCAACAATGTTTATTTCCTGACCAACTGAGCAAATCAAAATAAAATAAAAAAGACACTAGTCCAGGACCTAATATAGCAATATATGAGTCACTGGAAGAACAAACCAAGTCAAAACATGTAAACGTAAATTGTAACAGGTTCTTGCAGGGTCAGTGAAGTTGCCAGCTTGCTCTCTTTGCAATTACACTCACAAAATGGCCAGCCATGATTAAGTGATAATGAAGTAGCCTAGAAGTCATTTGGATATCAGGCCAGTCAAAGAATTTGTGCACAACCCCTAATCTCACAGATGGCTTTAATTTGCATGTTGTTCCTTATGAATACCAAGAGAGAATCATGCAAACACTTCAGAATCCTTCACATACTTTATGTGAGATTTCTGCCCCGCTATAGTTCATAGGGGTTGTAGAAAACCTCAAATCTCCTGATGCAGTTATAGTCTAAGACAAACATGAAGGAAGGAAAAGGAAGAGAAATGCTTAAAGATTGTGTTTACTAAGTTTGCTGGAAAATCTGTCGTTTAGAAGCTGTTCAGTACACATTAAATGGCTTTGGTCATGATTTAAGCCCTCCTGACAGCCTGAAATCCACAAGACACAAAGATGATACAAATTGCCCTTTCACAATTACAGACTCTCACTCAAGATCACTATTGGACATGCTCAGGGCTTGAGCACAGGTATTAACGTAGCAGCAAGAGGTCTGTAGGAAAAAGCAATGCCATTTATTAAACGAGTGGCTATAATGACAAAAAACACCAAACAAGCTTTTGGACCCAAAGAAGGTCCTTAAGTTTATCTGCTCTTTTTTAGTAACTGCATAAACTGGACTAGTAAAAAATATGACTTCTCTACAAATGTTCATTTGTGAATTTTGGCAGTTACAGCAGTGATCAAAACTATTACTATGAGCAGGCAATGGCTATATTGATACTACATCATATTATTGGCATTATCATACCTGCACTATTAATATTTTAACTATCTGTGTCCTGGTTTCAGCTGGGTTAGAGTTACTTTTCTTCCTAGTAGCTGGCATAGTGCTGTGTTTTGGATTTAGTATGAGAAGAATGCTGATAACACACTGATGTTTTAGTTGTTGCTAAGTAATGCTTACACTAGTCAAGGACTTTCTTTTTCAGCTTCCCATGCTCTGCCAGGTGCACAAGAAGTTGGGAGGGGGCACAGCCCAAGATAGTTGATCCAAATTGACCAAAGGGCTATTCCATACCATATGATGTCATGCTCAGTATATAAACCGAGGGGAGTTAGCCGGGGGGCAGCGATCGCTGCTCGGGGACTGGCTGGGTGTCGGTCGGCGGGTGGTGAGCGGTTGCATCACTTGTTTTCTTTTCCCTGGGTTTTGTTTGTCTCTCTCGTTCTCCTTTTCATTACAATTATTATTATTATTATTATCATTATTATTATTATTACTATTATTATTATTATTATTTTATTTCAATTATTAAACTGTTCTTATCTCAACCCGTGGGTTTTCTTCCTCTTGCCCTTCCGCTTCTCTCCCCCATCCCACCAGGGCGGGGGGAGGGTGAGCGAGCGGCTGCGTGGTGCTTAGTTGCCGACTGGGGCTAAACCACGACAATCTGTGACTCTGTCCTCTTTGTATCCTAGTCTTCCGATCTGGAGCTACATATACACATGTGAAATCATAAACACCTATAACCATTAAGACCTGTCTGTTTTCGCGTGGCTACCGTCCTTAAACCCAGATGTCTGAATACATCTGATTATTCCAAGAGAAACAATGCTAGAGTCAAAGAAAGAGGACAAAATCTAAGCCCAGATCTAAGCACGTAAAATAACAAGACACTGAAAAGCAGATGTAGATTACTTATAGAAAGAAAAAAATAAAAGACAATGAATAGCAAAGACCTGTCTTAATAGCAGAAACAAATAATAAAGGCCTAGGTAAACCATGACATTAGTTGAAGAGCATATTTGTTGTAAATGCTGTTTCAGAGACAAACACTGCCCCAATCTCCAGTTAATTAGGAAGCTGCTTTGCTGGCAAGAGGGTGAGAGGTATGTGTTGCCATTTGTGTTTAGGTGAGGAATTAATTTTTTGTGTCCACTGGCAGTAGGGAGCATGTACATGTTATGGAGTGGCTAACGTAGGGGAAAAGGACTATGTTAACTTCTGTGAGGATAATCAGATCATCTACATTATGTTCTCAATTTTGCCATATATAATATGCTCTGTAACTTTCAGTTGCTGAGAATGCCAGCCTTGCAGCAGGGCTCTGTTGTGCCTGTGAAGGTGCTGAAAAAAGATGCCAGTCTCTGCCCTAGAGAGCATAGGTGTTTGTTCATCAAACAAAAATGAAAATGTGCCTTCCCTCCTTCCCCCAAAACTGGTATCCTTGAGAGGCAGAGGTAATGAAATAGGCAGTAGCAAGTTATGGTTTCTATCTGTGCCAGGCAGAAACATTCTAAATCAGAGGTTTTAAGGCAGCATTTGAAAGAACACAATGTATGAGGTTCTTGAGCTTCTCATGGGAACTTTTCCCATACAAAGCAGAAAGTAAGTAGCAAATGCGGGGCACTGCAGGCTTTTGTTATTGCTTTTATGGCTATTACAGCTATTAGACAGCTACCTAGAGCAGACAATGTCACAGTTAGGGTAAGCTACATTGCAAAGAGCCAAAGGCAGAGTGCTTCTATGAAAGATGGTTGAGGAGAGCGTGGAAACAGGGGGAGGATGGCAATACAGACAAGGAGCTAGTCCTTGGTAGCACTACATGGCATGTGCAGGCAGAGGTTCCAAAAGAGAAAGTGAAGTTCAGAGATAAGAAAATTTCAGGTAGGTAGTGACTGGGAAATGCTAATGTCTTCTTGAAAGCAAGGTTTAGATTGAGGACTAAACAACTATTAGAGCCATGTGGTAGATTCCTCATTGGAAAGAAATTCCAGGTGGGAAGAAATCACCTAAAAATAGAGCCTAAAATTATATATATGGACAGGAGCTCGATGTACAGGAACTACAGGCAAGAGCCCCACAAAATGTGTTGTGCAAGTCTTCACAGAAATAATAAATGTCACAGAGGATATACCAACACAATAACATTTGAACCCTTAGAATTATAAAACATAACAGGCACAGAAAATTTAGAAGCAGGAAGCAATCTTTTCATTCAGTGAATTTAATGTGCTTAAAAACTTTCATTTGCACCTCCCAAAATCTGTTAGCAAGATAGGAAAGCATAATTACCCATGTTTTTCGAAAAAGGAAAATTAGGCTTTTGCAAGTATACCAAGGATCAATAAGAGGGACAAATGTTGCATGCTGGGAGGATTTCAGTCATATTCAAGGACTTCATTGCTTCTCTGACCTAGCTATATTGGGTCACCAAACTCAGCTCTGATTTTAGAGGCTTCTTCCACATAGAGTGCACAAGGTTACCGTCATTCGCAACTTTGCAATTCATTAGTTTTCAGTATTTGAAAAAGAGGGGAGAAGGGAAGAACATGCAATCTTTGAATGTTAGGAACTTAATTTTTAAAGTATCATCTTTTAATAAGGCATTCTTTTCTTTAAATTACTGGTTCATATTGGATTTTATTTTGCCCTAAAGGTTTTTTTGTCTGTTGTGGAGAATAAATTATATTTCAAAGTCTCCTGCATTCAAACAAGCAAACAAAAAAAAATGGAACTGGAAAGCAGGAGGTGGAATTGAAGCCCCATTATATGCAACAGGGGCCAAATGGGGCAAATATGGTCTAGCCCCACCTGCTACTGCTGCTGTTACAGCTACAGGTTCACCATAGGGAAGTAAACAAGATGAGATGACCACAGCTTAAAGGAAGCTGCCCAGAAAAGGAGCATCTTGCTCTCTGAAATACCTTGCTATGGATCCACACAGTTTTAGGCCTTTCAAGTCTGCACAAGCATAGAAGAATTCATTGGTTACTTTCCATTATTGAATATTAAAATTTGATTCTATAACTAAAATAGTACATCTTCTGAGAGCTGTCTGCTGCCTTAATAAGCAAACAGCATGTGTACCCTCCACAAAACGCGAGAAGGATTCTTGTAGCATAGTGATATTTCACAGTCTTACGTTTCTTTCTAACACATTGCAGGCTGGAGAAATTACTCTACTGTAAATGTGAAAAGCCTTTTTTACGTAAGGAATTCCTCATAAGCCATTCTGCTCCATCTATTTCCTTGTGCATATTATTCTACCTATTCATTTTTATCATTAAAAAAAGTGTAACTGGGTAGTAGAGCAGAGATTTTGAAGCCAAAGTCTGTACAATCTCCTGCTTTGTTTTAAAGGAGGAGGAGGGGGTAGAGATTTTAACAGATTTTCCACTGATCTTATTTACTCTTTACTGTAGCTTTTTATTTGGTCTCTGTATTTCTTAGGTTGGCATGGTGTTAAATTGGGTGGTACCTGCTCTACATACAAGTTTAGAAACACCATAGACCAAGACTTACAAGTAACTGAAGTTTTTTGTGAGGAGTTTTCAGAGAGTCTGCAGGAAAAAATGTACTATTGTGAAAAAGACCCGCAGAAGCAGCTGCTCTTAAAATGTCATGCATAGACACAGCAAGGGTTGCACAAAGTTTCCACTACTTTTGAAAAAGNGGAAATTTTCAGTTTGGCAGAATTTCAGAAATGGAATGGCAGAATAGAAGCAGAAGGATTTGACATTTATTTGCTTGTGTTTCGAAATCACATCGTGGTTGAGAAAGAGGGAAGGAGAAGAAATAAACATCTCTAAGAAAAACAGCAATATAAAAGGTGCAGTTTATGTTTGATAGAACTCAGATTATGTAATTACATTATGCCATTCATATCATGATCCATTTTATTTCTTAACCTAAGATTTAAAATACAGTAATCATATTTGGCTTTTGAACACAGTAGGCTTCACTGGCATTCATTTTTTCAATTTTGGTTTGGGTTCATCTTTATTTATTGTAATTTTAGTTTCAAGTGCTAAGTTTAGCTCTCTTTCAATGTTAATTGCTATGTTTATTTTTCTTTTTAATTTTAGAGGCCTGCAGTACAGTTTGAACTGGAGATTAATTAAATTCCTGGTAAATCACATTCTAACAGGAAATGTTGGAATCCCATTGTGAACAGGGCCAGGCTATATTTAAAAAAAAAAAAAAAATCTTCTCATTCAGTTAGAATCCAGTGCAAATAAGAACAGAAGCTCAGAACAACATAAAAGTCCTCAGATTGTAGATTCGCCTCAGGAAAACCGTAAGAATGTAAGACTGCTTATATCTAAGGTTACAATCTCTGAAATCTGGTACTTTATTCAGGATGTTCCTGTTACAAACTCTGTTGACTCTTTCTATTATCATCACTATGCTTTCTATGATGGCCTAAGGAAGAAAGCTGGCTTCTATTCACATCTTACAAAGGAAACCTCGAATTTACTAAGCACAGTCCCCTGAGTCATTGTGATTTTTACTTCCCCCCCACACCCGCACAGGGAAGATACTAAGGAAAACATACCTGAATTATTGAACTTTCTTGCTTGCTTTCTCTTAATGTTCATTTGTTTTATCAACTCTGATTACTAAATTACATTTTGTAAATGTAATTCATGGCAAAACATGTACTAAGTATTTGAGGGCTAGCACTGGACTATGAGTCAAAGAAAAACCTTCCAAGAAGGACTTTCAATCTTCTTATGTTGATACAATGATTTTGTTCCCTCATTCTGTGGACTGGATACCATTCTCTACTACCAAGTTCTCTCCATAGGGTGTCTAAATATTAATTTCAAAAAACTAAAAGACACAGGATGAAAATTATCCTTCCCTCCCAGGAAGGTTCATATCATCATAAAGATGGCATCTTTATGACAAAGATGGCATCTTTGGTACAAGTTCCTTGGATGACACAGATACAAAGGAGCAGTAATATACACAAAGAAGCACCTATACACACAGACACACCTAAAATTATTCAAAACCTAAATATTCCATTCACAAGTCTACCTTTAGGATAGTAAAAATGGTGTACTTGACTAATACTGGTCAGTTTGTTAGGACATTCTTGGACAATTCTCAAAAGGTTAAGCAATGAATAAATTGTTAGAGCCATACATAATGCAACTCAGCTCAAACTACTGACAAGAAGGATGCCACGGTTATATACATTAAGTCAAATTAGTTCAAAAAGCCCTCAACAAATTATAATGATGAAATTACAAAATATCTAAGTATTTTGGCTGAATCACACAGTAAAAATATGGATGTTCATAAAGTACATATCCATATTCCAGGGTTAAATATTGAATCCAGACCAGCAAAAGCAGAGAGAGAGTAAACTAAGCCTTGAAGCTGAGAGCTTGAAAAATTAAAGAAAGTGAAATTAGAAATTATTTCTCTAAAATAGAAGATGTCACCTCCTAAAGACAACCAATGCCAGATAAACAATTGTTACAAAAGCAGGGGAAAATGCCCTCCCCTCCCTGCACCCCATTTAATATCTTCCCACATTTATTCACACAGGAATGTATTAGCACCTTTTTATTATTAAATGGAGCTGAAAGTTTCCCATAAATAACTAGAATAAATATATCTACAGTTAAGATTTTCTGATTTGTACTCCATATATCTTCATAGAATAAAAGAGGGAAAAGAAGAAAGACCAACCTTAAAGAACAGGGAAGCAAATGTTTGGAAATTCTGGATGTTCAAAACTGGCGAACAATTTAAGAGCATTTCTATTTCAAACATACCATTGGAAATTAAAAAAAGAAAAAAAAGAAGAAAAAGGAGACACACCAATCTGTTGTTTAGGCTCAAGAAAACATCTTCCATAGATTCTATCATTTCAGGCATAAAAATACTTTGTTCCCTCAAAGATATCAGTCAACAACCTTATGATACATACCATGAGATTTATTTTTTTAGATTCTGTAAAAGCAATTTTCCAACTTTCTAAGGTCTGCTTATAAAAACCATAATTAAAAGGACTCTTTTTTCCTTTTCTTTTCCCACAATCCCACAAACTTGTAGCAAAATATTACTAACATAACAGTCATCATGGTTCATTACGAGGTCATTCAGATTTCAATTTATCACTTATGTCATTTATTCTGATCAAAGCATCTTCTCTTACCTTGATCAAAAGCAAGATGGATCCACTCTCTGCTAAAAGTCTGCATTTGAGTAAGTCAAAAACGCCTTCATCATCCAGAGAGTAATTATTCTCAAGCCAGATATTGCTAAGCACCAGCTCAGTGTCCTCTTTAAAGAAACTTCAACTACACAAACTTTTTACACATACACAAATCAAATGTTTTCTATTGACCTACTTGATATCTC
>VYZW01038038.1:17370-89425 GCA_013401315.1 Balaeniceps rex
AATCCCTGCTGCTGGGACTGCTGTGTAGCAAGATGGCTTTCCTGAATGTATGTGTAAATAATTCATGCTATTAAATTAGTTGTGTTCCCTGTCCACAGCTCGTTTACCTGCTGTGACTACAAATATTCCTCTATACAGTTAAAGTAGGTGTCAGAATATGCCAAGCATGAGAAGTTCATGTCTGTCGGAAAGAGCCTTTACCCCTTGTTAAATGGATCGGAAACTCTTTTGACAGAGAGTACCAGAACGGTCTGGTTTGTTAAACATGACACCCTTTACAGGAATATACCTGCTTAGGCAAAATTTTCATCTTGGGTTTTTAGATCATAGGAAGGTACAGGTTGTGTGAGATGGGCTTTCCTTGTAAACCACAGGTCTGGGTCTTTTTCAAGCTCTCCGTCTCTTTTTAGAGCTTTGCTGGAATTATTTCAGTGGCCTGTGCCTCAATTTCCCTACCTGTAAACCAAGAACAACAGGAATTCTTCCCTGCTTCACGTGCAAATTCTGTGGGTTTTCCACTTCACTATTTTTATTAAAATTCCCCCTATGTTTCTTTGGGAAGCAGCTACCAGAGGAGTAGTAAATAGTCCTTTTCAGTCTCAGGTTTGAGTTGGCTACACAGGCATCAGCCATTTTGTGCTGCAGCGAACAGAGTATGCTAATGACACAAGTCCCCCACGGATAAAGTAAAAAAGGGTACAAAGGAAAATAGGGGAAAAAAATAATAATCTTGAGTCTAAAAGCTATTTTTCGGGGTTTCAGCGCACAGTCTCTAAAATGTTTGCATCTCTTTTGGCACTACCTGGTGTTCCTAAGCGCTTTGATGATGCTGTATTGCTTTTTGTATTGGCAAGTTATTTTAGACCACACTGGTAATGTTTTTGCTGGTCTAATGTTGTCAATTCTTGTTTCTTTTTCCTCAGCCTTGCTGCTGCTCTTGTCTGCATGTGATCATCCAGCGCAAGACTTGAGGGAATCCAGGGAAGACGGTGCTGTAATATCTTCCATCTTCTCCCTACATAGCAGAAACCCGATCATCTGACAGTAAGTAATATTTATATGCTTTTATACATCATGCATAACCTGTAAAATTGTTTTATTGACATGTTGCCATCATATATTATCTAGAAGCAACTTAAAAATGTTGGTTTAGCTTTCTATATAAATATTGATGAGAAATCTGAAACGCGTTTTTCTGTAGAAAATACCTATGTTTATATCAGACTCAAATACATGTGGAAAAGATGTTATTCTTTACGCTCCTGCTGAAATCTATTTAGAAGACATCCCAAGCAAGGATGTGTCTGTGTAAATAACAGGTACTATTAGTTTGGGACCAATTTATCCACTGGAAAGGCTTCTGAAGAAACATATCAGCATATTGGAAATCACTAATGGGAGATGTAAAGGTTTTTGCCAGTGTTTATTGGGACTTAAGACAAATGGTTGCAACGGAAGGAAAACAAGAAAGAAGTAGTCATGTAGTTGCATGAGCTGAAGAAAACGAGGTAGATGCTCAATAACTTTGAAATAACTTCGAGCCCTTAGACTTTGTTATGAGGGAAGTTTCATTGCTCTCTTTTTTTGGTTAAAAGACAGGTTTTGTTAGCCAGAGAAAAGCATTTCTAAATATTGAAGGAACTGGTAACGTTGTGATTCCAAGTTTGGCACCTATCTAGCTTCACTTCCCTAGCAATTAATCTGTTTGTTCTGGTTAAGCTTTATACTGGGATTTGCAAATGATGTCTAGCAAATGTCCGGTCTGCCTTGCAGATGTTTCTATATACACTGGAAATGCAGAGGAGCGGCCACTGCAGGGGTGAGGGTTGTGTTGATAAGACACACTTTGTCCCAGTCAGTCAGTTGGAGGCTGAGTTGGGAGGAGGCAAATGGATGGAGCGATTACTCATAAGCAAGAAAAGGGCTTATAATATCGCGTTCTAAGGATGTTGCAAACAAGCTGAGGAATGGTTTTTTGAGACACTGCAGGCAGACATGAGCAATTTCTCAAATACCCGCTCCCTCCCTCCCTCCCGTGCTTTGCATGTTGTGTTGCTCTGGTTTTGATGCTGTATTTTTGGAGGCTTCCTCTAGCTATAGTTCTAGCAGTTTGTGTAATGCTGTTTCCACAAAACATGAGGTATAATGAAACATGAAGTATTCATGCTCTTCCCTAACCTATTTAAATGACTTAATTAACATTGAGTTTTACTGAGCATGTCAAGATTGGAGACACACCGTAAGAAAGATAGATAATCTAATAGGAAGGAATATACCTCTCCGGGGTAGTCAAGCTGTGAGATAAAAAATGTGGTTTAGAACAGACAAATGAACTGATGCACTGGGGAAGGAAATGATCACACTCTTCTGCTTCCCCCCAAAAAAAAGAAGAAAGAAAAAAGTTAAAATTCCTCCCACCACATTACAGCAATATTCAAATGTCATAACCAGTGTGTATCTTTTGCAAAGATTAAAAGGAGTAAAAAAGTGAAAGGTGATGGAAATAGATGGACGATGCAGTGGGCGGTGTGGACGGGGAGAGTCATTTGGGATTGAGACGTATGTAACCCTAAAATATATTGATCAAATGTACGAATGCATCTTGGTATCCTCTGGGCTGTGGGAGTTCCCAGACTGTTTGCCTTGAAATGGAAGCAATTTAATCTTTAAAAATAATAATGAAAGAGCAAACTGTAAATGAGACCTTCTGGCAGACTGATGGGGCTGCAGTCCCAGAGGTAGACACACATGCTGGGATGACAAATGAGGTCATTAAAGTAAATAGTGTAAATTGAGTTTTGGCAGTGGGTAGGAATCCTTATTATGATGGAGGGCATTAATATGGGAAGAAAAAAAGGGGGTGGAAGAATTCACTGGTGACAAGCTTATCTGGGGCAGAGAAGCCGTGTAATTTTGTAGCAGTTCCAGCTATCTACTTCATTGCAAGGCAGCGAGCCCATTTAATTTAGCAGGGACTTCAGTAGGGCATGTTTTAGAAGTGTATTAAAGATTATAAAGTGTCACCTCACTAAATAGCATCCAGGATGCTACTTAAGTTAAGTCTGAGATGTTCTTTGCTCATTCAGTTTGTTCTGTGACTTTACATTTGTAGCACAGTGGTGCTTTGCATACAGTTTTTGGGGTTTTTTTTAAGTTTCTTATTATGGGTGTTTCAAATCTGAGCTCTTGATTTCCTCTTGATAGTTTTTGAGTATGGGAAGTGCAAAACATAGCGTTAAAGGGCTGTGGTAGTTGGTTCTCACCGTTGACTGATCACGTAGGGAACTCTGTATCTCTAAATTTGGTCTTCTGATGTGCTCTGTTAGATGCTGGTGACAGACAACGTGATTATCTTGCTCAGCACAAGAGCTTCTAACAGGTAGTCATCACGGTACTTAAGGTCTTGGTGACTTTTTAAAGCTACCAGACTTTTCTACAGCTATGGTGAGAATTAGTGAGTAATTCTCACTAACATATACAAAGTGTTGGGGTTTTTCCTTGATCAATTGATACTGAAATAAAGCGTTACTCTTGTAAGAGGGAGTGTAGCTTGCAAGTTAGGGCATTGCCCTGGGAATCTTGAGCCCGGAGGACTACTGTCCTCTGCTGCTGGCCTTTTTGTGGCCTTGGGGACATCTGTGTCCCAGTTTCCCCACCTCTGCAATGGAACTAGTGGTACTTAACTTGTGTAAAGGCACCTTACAAGACGTTACTAATTATACAGAAGTTCATCTGTTCCTATCAACACGCTAGTTCTGTATTTCCAATTCTCTGAAGCTCAGTTTCTGTGCTCATCCTGATGTGACGATAAATTGTGAAATGCAATTTAGATTTGTGAAATACAGATTTCGGCTTCATGCTGTCTGCTCTCAAAGTCTGTGCTAGAGCCAGGTTTTTCTACGTACTCCTGCAACCTCCAGCAGAGATAAGAGCCTATTGGGTTTGGGCTATGTATGAACGTGGTTGTAAGTGATGATCTATACCCTGATAGTAAGCAAAGGCCCAAAGATGTGACTCAGCCAAGGGTAACCAGCACGTTGTGAGAATGGCACGCAGGGAAGGATGGAGCTGTGCTGTGACTGCTGGTTAGCAAACACGCACCTTAGGATCTGTAGTACCTAAATACTGATCTAAGTGTGCATCCCACTGGTGACCTGATTGTGCAAATAGATTCTTCCATGTTTAGTGTTGGAAGGGAAGGACCAAACCCCACAGTGTGGATCTAGATGGTAATGACAATGGAAGCTAATAGCCGTTAATCCCATCCTGTACTATCAGAGAGGGCTGTTGCACGTTGAAACACACTTTTCCTATTTGGCTTGCAAAGGAGGATGTTCCTTTAGAGGCGTATTTATCTCTTACCTCTCCAAAAACAGCTCAACATGCCTTTGCCGGGGGGGTGGGGGGGATCAAACCAAAACCAAACAGAAATTTACTTCCTTTGCCCAGGAAATGCAGTCTTCTGTTGAACCCATCGTGGCATGGTCATACTGATTTGCATGGACTGTTAAAAGGAATAAGCACTAAAGCTGTTCTTGGTGCTGAGAATGGCATGGCAGTTGTGGGAAGGCAGGAAGCTGAAGGCCTAAGGACAGTCCAAGGTATTTGCATTAACAAACGCTGCTGGGTTTGGACTTGTAATTTCAAAAAGTACATTTCACACGAGCATCTCTTATGATTTGCAGCAGGATGAGGTAATACTTCTAGAGGCTTTTGTTGCATGCAATTTGAAGAACTACTGTAGTATAGATTGGGGATATAGATTGGGGATGAGCGGGGAAATGGGATGTGAAGGAGCTCAAGTAGCACTTAAAATCGTAAGGGCCCAGACAGTCAGGAGAGCGCTGTACCAGGTAGTTTTATAAGATCTCTAAAAGCGGTATTCACTTAAGGGCTGTGGAAGGACGGCAATGCAGCTGCACCGGTGTGTCTGCTGCTGATGTAGGAGACACTTCCAAAGGAATTTTTACACTTGATATGCAAGTAGGAAAGCTATGCGATATCATTATCGCATAGAGTATGGGGCTGGCTGTGGCCTGACTTTCAGGTCTCTCGTCACAGAGCTCATTGTTATTAAAATGTGACATAGAGCAAGGTGCTTGTCTCCTGCCAAGCTGGGTTTCTTGCATTGCCGCAGGTCAGGGTACGACTGCTGCGCAGTGTCAGCCTCTGCGCAGGTAAACGCTGGTTGACGCAAAGCTTAGCAAGTTGCAAAATTGTTTTGCTCCTTCAGAACAACAAATGCTTACAGTAGGTAGGGTTTCCCTCCCACTTCCCCAGTGCAAGCTCAGCACGGATGCTTGGAGACCCCAGAGCTTGCTTGGGATTCTCCGTTTTGTAACTTGGAGAGAGATCTGCCTGGTAGGCGCTGTGTTGGGCTGCTGGCACTCCTGTTCCCGTGCAGGGCAGGATGCGATCTTTCCAGACCATTCCAGCATTAGCAATTATGTCAGTCCCGGTTGGTTTCCTTGGTTACCGCCTTGCAACCGTTCACCTGTGTGTGCTCGGCCAGTGTGCGAGTGCTGTCGGTCTCCCACGTGTGCACGCAGATGCGGCGTGCTTTAGTGTGGCAGTCTATCGGGGGCTGCTTCACCCCCATACACACCTTTTTTTTCTGTAAAACTCTAATATCAGGCGCTGGCAGCTTGTTCTGACAAAGCCCAGGGAAGCATGAAGCAGAGTAGTTGAAGTTTGAAAGCTAATTTGCTTAGATCTTGCCTCTCTTTAATTACTGCAGACTGAAAGTCTGCTCTGCTATTCTGGGAGTGGCTAAACACAACCTGAACTCAAATCAGAGGGCAATAAATGCTTCTTGAAAATGGGGATAGGAGAAAAGTGCTAATTCATGTATCTCTGGGGGAAGGGACCAGAGGCTGATTTGGAGGAAAGAGTTTGTGCTGGGGGCTCAGCACTTTTCTAGTGAAGCTACTGACCTTTGTTACGTTGGCTTGAAGAATCGCAGCTACACGCTGCACGCCGGGTCCTGACGCTGGGAAAAGATGGTGTTGCGCGATTGTGTGACATTCCCATGGTTTTGTAACACCCACCCATCCCGCTTTTGTTATCGGTGATCAGAGTTTTGTCTGTCATGATTAGAAGTGGGAAGCTGAGCAGAAATTAAAGATCTGTCCCCCAGTTGTGTGCATCTGAAGTTGCCCCGTGCTCTGCAGGTTTAGGAGGAATTCAAGGTCTCACTTAGCACTGTTGTTATTAGTTAGAACATCTAAATGCTGGGAAAATGTTCCTAGAATATTAATAAAATAGCTTTTTTTTTTTTGCCAAGAAATGTTCAAAACCTTTTAAGCAAATACTGTTGAAAAACATTTATTGGAAGAAGGGGGAAAAAAAAAAGTTTGACTCTGAAAAATGAGACTTCAAACACCTCCCTCCTCCTCCCATGCAGAAACCTGAAGTTGTGCCTAGTCAGTAGTAGAACAAAAATGTGGTTCCAGTGACACAAATCCCCAAACAATAAATGTTGCTTGAATAATAGATTGACTTGCTTATGAGTGCTTTTCCCTAAGCAAACTTAGAGATCAATAACTAATTATTTGCAGGAATAATCTTGCAAATTTCCCGTCATAAATAGATTCAAGAAAACTGTAAGTTGCTCTAACCCATTTGTGAACAGAAAGAGGGAAAACTAATTATTCTCCTAGCTTACATAGTAATAGGCGCTTTTTTTTTCCCCTGCTTGTGCTTGACGGAATAGCTGTACGTAACCTATGGCCTTGTTTATGCTAGGAAAAAACCTGATCCTTTAACTAAATCAGTTCAAAAGTTGAACTAGTTCATTAACTGTAAGTTTCTAGTGTAGGTTCAAACTTAATTGCTGTTTTTATAAACCAATTGCATCTGTAGTAAGGATCTGCCCGTGATCAATGACGTTAACTTCTAAACAAGCCATTCTGCGAGCAGTGGAGTGGCGAAGCCCAGCTTCTCGTGGTTTTCTGTTTCAAGGCAGGGTCTCTGAAGCTGAATAAAATTTGCCTCCTGTGAAAGCCTTTCATGCAACAGGGATGCTGCTAGGGTTTCTTTCCCTCTGCCCAGCCACTGTTTCCACAAAACCGGTCAGAACTTAATTATCTTTGGGGCTTCTGTCCTCCAAAATTATGCCCTCCAACTATCTTTCAGATTTGGCTTTCTAGTAAAACTTGGCTGGTATTTTTTTTTTTGCCAGTGTACGAGGGGAATGCACTGTAGCTTAAAACTTGTTAACTGCTAATGTTTCTGGGAGGTGTGGGGTTTTTTCCTTTTGGAGGATAGGACAGCACCTGTCTTGGATATTTATGTGTGTTTGTATTTCTTCTTTCACCAAATACAAATTAGCTCAAAGGGGCAAAACAAATCATATATTCTGATCAGTTTCTGTCTCTGCAGCCAAGTTGCTGCTTATCTTATCTTGATGAAATTCCCTCTATAATATCTCTTTCCAGCTCAACGAATTGCTTCATAACACGTTCAATATTTGCTATTGCTGCTGCAATAGCCTTGTATTGAAAACGGACCTGGTGAAATAAGCTTCTGGGTGATACAATGGGGGTGTAGAAGTATGCGAGGGGAAAGAGATATAACCATCATCAGCTCCTTTTGGAGATGCTCTCTAATCAGCCCCAAGGCTGACAATGAGCTGTGTCCCAGCCGCAAGCGGCCGCTGCCTGTCTAGCCGTGTACGGAGCCCTGCCTTCTCCCTGCCTGCGCACCTTTGCTCTTCCATTCATTGTTTTACTAGCGCAGCACTGTCTATTCAGCTCTTTCATTTTTCAAATGTTGGCCAGTAATTTCATCCAGGTTTGCTCCTGTGATGCCGATAACACAATTCCTATGGCTTAGTCTCTTGTCAAGCACTTTCTCTCCAGGGTATTTTATTTTGCTCGTTGTCAGCAGCTTTCTCTGGAGAAACTAAATCCTTCCCTCCCTCCCCCTTCTCCCCTGTCCTTCTGTTAAATAATCTGTCAGCGCAGCCAAGCCAAAAATGGCTCTCGTAGAAAAATGGGCCGAAAGCCCAAATGTTGCCTGGTCACTAACTTGGAGTAGCAAATCCAGAGAAATTGTTTTACCAGCTCAGCTCTGCTGCGGCTTCAGTTCACCTTCAAGGACCGAGGCAGATCATGGACACTTCATCACAGAAGGAGCTGAAATTGTTCCCCAACTTGCCTGATCCCACTGCTTGTTGATGTTGGATCTGCCTTGGCTGCCTCCAAATTGTCTAGTGGAGCTAGCTCAAGGATGCTGTTCTGTAGTCTTGCTTCAAGCTTGTTTAAACAGGGATATTTGCGTGAAAATGAGTCCAGATTAACTAACAGCATGAATTTAAAGTGGATTACTTAAACTACACCAACCTATAGCGTGGCTGCTCTTATTCAGAATAGAAGTGGCCTTAATTTGCTTACTTCAAAGCTAAATTAAATGAAGCCTGCTTCTAATTCTGGATAAATGTGTCCACACAGGGGTTTAATCCAGTTTACCTATGCAAATCTTATTCAGATTAACTGCCTTGATCATCCGTATGTCAACAAATCTCTGCAGAGCAGGATATTGCAGAGAATATGGAAGTTTGGTCTGTGAATTGATCACCAGTGTGTGTGTTTACACTCCGCTTACACCAAGGCTTATTTCCCCCCTGCCCCTGTGGTTTGGGACAAGCTTGCTATCCATGGTAGGAATGAAAGTAGTCTTCTTGAAGATGACCCTGTATCCTCTTAAGACCTAGCAGAGACCCACATCCGTGCTCTCTCGTCTTGGTGTCTTTGCCCAAGACCTTGCAGCGGTTGGATAAGCACCAATTTCCTTGTCTAGAAAAGCTGGAGAAGGGAAGGAAATAAACCCAATTTGTATAAGTACACGGGGAAAATAAAACACTGCTAGTGTCACTTTTGCGTTAATAAGTCTTTGATAAATCCCCCTTTTTTTTTTTTCTCCAGTCTAAAAATACTCCTCCAATTTGGCAGCGTGTTGCAGTTGTGATAATGAAAGTGTAGCGGCATGTGCATGCCATAGCTCCTGCCCTTTCCTCCTTGGACTGGCAGCAGCGCTGCCGTTGCCTTAGGAAAGGCTAGAGGGCACGTATATATTGAGATGTAAGAAAGCGAGTCATGACTTCTACCTTCTGAAAGGCCGCAGCCTGGAAATTATCTCGATATCAGCGGAACCAAGTATATTATGGAAATGTCATGTCCCTGAGCCAGTGAGAGTGGTAGAGTACAAAAGCAAAACCAGAATGGCACAAAATTTAAAAAGAAAAACCTAATTTTGAACTGATCAAAGTAATATATTTATTTATTAATCCCAAAGTCAGTGGAACTCCCTGCTAGAAGTAATTGTGGAGCAAAAGAAGGTATTCTGCGTGCATTTAGACTTCTGAATATGTGATATGATAGTGTCTGAGCCGAGAGGGGACCCTGTTGTTATCGGTGTTGTACCTTTATGTTGTGAACTTTTAGTCTAAACTGATGGTAAAAGCAGAAACTGTAGCACAGGCTTGACTAAGTACCTGCCTGCTGATCAGCTGATACTAGAGAAGATCCTTTTTCTGCTGTCTTATGGCGAGTCCTGTGCTTAAACAGTATTTTTTGGGGGTAGCTCTGAAAGCTATGAGCCCTGTTTGACCGGGGAATCGCTTCTGTGGGTAAGTGGGTTTGAGAGAGTGTATGCTGTCATGGAGCTCTTAGCTGCAAGCTTTAACTGGTGGAAAGAAGAATCTGGTCTGGTTTAGGTGTCTGTTAGCGATGTTCACTTCCTCGCTGTGCAGGGTTTGTGCCCTCCATGGCACGTGTTTAACTGACGTAAGAAGTTTTATACTTGTGTAGCAGACTGGACCAGAGGGTCATGCCCTGTTGTGCCAGTGGAGGGACCTTAATCTTTGAGTGTCCTCGTGTACGTGAATTTTAAGAAAAAGCCAATGTGCTGCAGAAAAGAAATCCGCTTGGTTTTTTGCGAAAAGGGAGAAAGACGGAGACGTGGCAGATGTTCTCTGGGACACGGCAGCAAGGACCTGTAAAGGGGTCTGTGGTGGTATCGTAGAATCATTTGGTTGGAAAAGACCTTTAAGATCATTGAGTCCAACCGTACCTGTCCACTACTAAACCATGTCCCTAAGCACCTCGTCTACCTGTCTTTTCAATACCACTAGGGATGGTGACATCCAGGGATGGTATCCAACCAGTCTCTCTCAACTCCTAAGCTTTTGTTTTCTGAACTCAGGCTTTGAGCTGCAACAGTCCTTGCTTAAATCCTCCATAATGTGCTTGCTGCATTCCCACCCGTCCCAGAGCTGGCTGCTGGAGCCGACACTCAGTTACTCAGGCAACCCTGGCTGGCAGGGGCTGTACTCATCCTGTGGACAGCCTTGTCTGTTGGGAGAAGTGCCAGTGGAGCAAGGGGAGGGGGGGGGTTATGCATGTAATGACAGATTCACGCTCGTGTTGAGCCTTTGTCTGCCCCGAGCACTACAAAAAATAGATGCGTGAAGCTTTGTCCGATCCCTGTGAGACGCCTGAATTGTTATCGTTTAGTTGGGGCAACAAAGCTGACCAGTTGTGGTGCCAAGCAGGAAGGCAGGGTGCACTGGTATGCACATCCTGCAGTTCTCCTGCTCTCTCTTCCTCTCCCATTTTGGAGACTGAATAAATTAGGCTTTTTTTTTTAATACAGCTGCTGCCTGCATGATGGTCAGATAGCTAATGATCCTGTCCGCATCAGTCTAAGCTGGGTTACTCTTATGCTCTCGGCAGCCCCCTAGTAGGAAAGGGGGGTGGAAATATGGTTCCCTTAATCTGCCTTGTCCTAGAAGCAAGCCACAGCTCATCCACTCCATGGCCTTAAAGGCGGTGTAGAATTATCTTGGAAGACAGCTGAAAGATTTATTGTTGCTTAGAGAAGCCTTGGAAGAAATGTCCTTTTCTTGCAGTTTTTCCTTGAAATTTCAGTAGTGGATTGATAATTCACTGCACAGGTAATGCACAGTGCACCTATTTCTTCCTAACTCGCTTTCAGAAGGCTGTTCATAACCTGCAATGAGACAGTCGGGCTCAGCAGAAAAATAAGAGCCACAGCAGAGGTCATGGCAGGGGGACTGGGTGGGATTTGATGTGGCCAGAGTAGCTGGGGCAAAGGAAACTTAAAAAGCTGCAAAAAGATAACGTCGGCCATTTCCTTGCGCAGTCTCTTTCCTATTCCTTTCCATAAGGACACCGAGTTGCCTTGTGCTGCTTGTATCCTGGGAAATATCCGTAATAGATTTCCCTTTGCAGAAAACATTTACCACTGATTTAATCCTTGCAAGAACAGAGCAGAAAATGTAATTGAACCAGCAAGTCGTTAATAGCTTATTCTAGCGGGTAGAGCAGGAAGACTTGGGAGTGGGGACTCCTGAGCTGTTTTCCAGCATGGTTGGTGGCCCTGGGCCAAATGACTCTTGTTAAGAGCTTGCTCGCCGAAGCTTTGGTGCTCAGCAATTTGACTTCTTGCCACTTGTTTCAGGCCATACATGAGAGGCACGCACAGCGGCACGCAGGCGGTTTCCAGGCACCTAATAGAAGTTCGTTTGCAGAAGGGAAGAGTGTTGCCTCATCTGTTGATTATGGTTCAGAGAAAACACTTTAACGATTGTTTAAATGGAAAATGTTCGGTGTACGCAGGAGACAATTCGCAGCTGTCACGTGGAGCCTGTTGCCGAACAGCAAACGGGCTCCTGCATAGTCCTTGTCATTAGTGGGTTTGTGTTATCTCTGTATTACAGCTGGCAAAGCCGGGGTGCAAGCAGGTGAAGTGATCGGCTGAAGTAGCTCAGCATCTGTTTTTAAGTATAGTTTGTTTTTTCTTTTTTAATAAAACTTGTGCCATTCCATTGGAAAATACCAGAAGAAACAAGCCTGTATAATACAAAAAGGGCAACGTTTTGATTTGGAGTGGAAAATGTGGCAGTTTTAGGGAAGGCTTTTCTGTCCCATCTCTCTGATTCCTTGCTTTCAGCTTTTCCTTTTCTTCTTCCCCTGTTCTTTAGAAAAAAATCAGGACTTTTTATTAACAATTTTTTGCAGAAGAGCTTAAGTTGGGAAATGTTCCACAGAATTTGAATGGACAGAGAGAAAAAGAACCTTTTCAAACTTAATTGCTTTGACATTTCATTTCTCTTCCTCAAGTGCTGATACAATTGTAGAGTATCAAGGCCCGTGTTCAGGGTGCTTTAGTGTGCATGTCCCGGGAGCGTACAAAAGCAAACCTCGAAACAGGCAAGGCTGGGCAGGCATCTGTCACAGGCCATTACAGCTCTCCATCCTACTCTTCTGCCTGCTAAAACAAACAAGAAATAAGTCCGCTTTGTATTTCCAGCTAGCGATTAGAGGCTCAGCTTCTCAAAATTGATTAGCTGCTTAATTACCTCTGAAGATACTGCCTTGGTTGTTCATGGCACCTGAGCTAAGCCGATGTTCAGCTCCCTGAATCAGGCTTTGCTGAGTGCTGAGGAACTTTGGAAGGGTCTGTAGGTTTGACCCACGTCACATTGGCATGCAAGAATAAATCATGAGACTACTTTGAAGCCAGGAATATAAAATCAGTCGCTCCTGGCATAGCATCCTGGGGGACACCAGTGTCTTGGGTAGGAGCTGTGGAGTCCTGCTGTCGTGTCCCGCTTGCCATTTGACCCTCGCAAATTCACTGAGCTTGGCCCTCTGTGTTTTCTTCAGTATAACGGGGGTGATACCTGCTTCCCAAGAAGGCCTGGTTAATTAGAAACTGGAGTGTTTTGAAATCCGTCTTCACCAATGCTTTAGTGAATGGTATGTTTGAAGTTGTATCCTTGTCAGGAACGGGGCGTTGATGTGAAGGAACTGCTGGACCAGTTTGATGTTGCTGGCTCCCTCCTGTTTATAAATGATGAACGCTAGGAGCGTGGTTTACTGTTTGTGAGCAATTAACCAGTGGTAAGGCATGTCCTGATGGGGGAAAGTCACGGTACCCTCCTGTGACTCCCAGAGGTGAGCGTGGATCATCTCCAGAGGGGACTGCCCATCTTGGGGATGCTCCAACACGCTGCACATGGCAGGTGCCTGCTGTGCCGTTCTCCGGTGCAGCCAGTGAGGCTTGGCAGCACCGCTCCACGCTGTGCAAGACAACTGTGAAGCTCGCCCAAAGGCATGCACTGAGGTTAAAGCACCGGGCTGGCGCTCTCTTGGCACTAAGGCTTCACCCCCACTTGGCTTTTCTCCAACTTCATGTGTAAATACATACAGCTTGGGTCTGACCTTTTTGAGATGTGCAGGCTTTCATCCCAAGCTCTGGATCTGAGCGTGTGTGTGATACACCCAGAAAACCACAAGACGTGTAGGGGGAAAAAGAGAATGTAATCCTCGTTCCTTGTTTTCTTTCTTCCCCTTTGTGATGGGGGCTTCAAATCAGGCTTTGACAGAGCCTCTTTCCCAGTGGTGGTATTGTGGGTAGATGCAAATCAAGAGAGCTTCCTTCTAATTTGGCCAGTTCAGGTTTTAAGCTTCTCACTGTCTGGTCTGAAACTCCTAACAGGCATGTCTGCTGCCTTCTTTTCCTTACCACTACTCCATTATTTATCCTCCAGGAGATGAGATGAAAGAAAGCCGGAACAAGGACACTTAAGCTGCTATATTTGAGGGTGGGAGCAGAGCCATGCTCTGTGGAAAAATGCTAATGTGTGTGCAGAAGCAGAGAGCAGAGGTTGCATCTATAATACAAACCCACAAAAAAGTGGAGTCCTAAGGTTACAAAGTGATGTACTTAAAAGCTAGGAATTGCCAGAAAAGAGATTTCTGGTGAATCTCAATTTGCACATTTGTGCGTATGCGTTATGATGGTCTTTAACTGTGTACCTATGTTATCCTTTTCCAGAGCTCCCAACCTGTCTTGCTTGGTGTGCAGAATGGATCGTGTTCGCTTGCTCAGCCTCTTCAATCATTTTTGTTCTGTGGTGTCATGTCTGCCCCTCTATTACTTATTCAAATCCTTCTCTGGAAAAAGAACAGTTAACTTAAAGCCTTATGGGCTTTTATGGCATCGATTGCTGTTGTATCTCTCTGCTTCGCAAACAGTAAATAACCCCTCTGGCTCTTAAGAAGGGGCATTTACCCATTTTCCTGGTGGCCTTTCTGTCCCTCAAAACCTAATGTGACAATCGGTCAGTTAAGTTGCGTTACAGATTCAGGGATCTGACGCCATCAAGTCCACAGCCTCAGCCCTTCAGGTATTCAAAACGCGGCTCTTGCCCCCCTGGGTAGCAATTCCAAGTGCTCAGCGGTTCTGCAGACCAGACCTCAAAGTCTCCTGTCAGGCACCCAGAAAATGCGTTGAACAAATGCCTGAGTATTTTCTCCCTGCCTGTTGCTCAAAGCAGCGGTGGTTTGAGGCGGTGCCCGGTTCTTGTGGAAGCTGGCTTGGCAGCTGGGATCAGCCACAAAGGAGACCTCCTCTTCCCTTCCGAGTGGCAGAACTCGCTGTTGAGTGGAGATGCTGACCACTGTGCTCATCCTGAAGCTTAAAATAATCCCTGAGGTGGCAGGGAAAAGTTTGTGGATTGGGGGTTTTGTTTAAAGTGTTTCGGGTTTGCTTTTGAAGTTGTGTTGCTGATTGAGGAAAATATTTTCCACTTTAAAAAGCGGTCCTTCTTTTAACATTGTTTTCTTTTCCAAAAGAGCCTTTCCCATAGGGGAAATATGAGAAAGTTTAGACCCGCTGCTCTTGCTCTGTTGCAGAAATCGGTGACTACTCTGTAGCATGTTAATGTAATGTACTTGACCATATTACTCGGCAAGCGTTAGTTGGGAAGCTGTTGCATTATTATCAACAAACTTCCACTTTTCTCTATAATGGTGAAATATTAATGGCCAGCACAGTGTGGTATTTGTGCTGGGATGCGTTCGCTTATTTTTCTTGTGCAGCCATCCCTCCTCAACATCCCCACCTTGTGCGGTAGAAGATGAGACAGATCGTGCTCCAGTCCCCATCTTTTTGGGGCTAGATAAAGGGCGAAAGGCTTGCGGAGCTTGAATTGGATTCAGAGGAAAGAAACCGAAGGTGTGAAACAAACAAACAAACAAAAAATCCTTTAAGCGAGGTGATCAAGATCCCCCTCAAAAAAGCAACTAGAGGAAGTCTGAAGAAAAATAAAAGATGCTAATGAAGTAAATGAAACCTGTGAAAGGCAAGCATTGATGGAAGGGAAGGGGCAAGGCAGATGTCTTCCCATCCTCACAAGCAAGGCCTGGTCTGTGTATGTGTTGCTGCTGGCTGCCTGCCTGCCTGTCTGAAAACCTGGCCTTGTCTGGCACTTTTTTTTTAATTCTTGTGTTTGAATTTATAACTTGAAGCGCAGCAGAATGAGGTTCTCCTAGAATATTACTATTGATGAGATTGTCTGCCCTAGATGGTGAGTGGCGATTTGGAGGCGGGGAGACTTGGTTTTTACTTGCATGTCTGTCGTGGCCTTGCTGTGTTACCCTTCTTGTTGCACTTAGTTCTGCCGTGTTTCTGCTTTCCTTCTGCATTTCTGTGTATTGGTTTTCTTTGAGTTATGTTTGACGCTTGTGGGTCAGGAACGGCTTCTCCTTAGATGCATCCCGAGTACATCTCACTGGGCTTTCCGAGTAGTCCAGGAGTGGAGAGGAAATGGGGCTGCTGTATACTGCTGAGGTGCAGAGCATAGATAGAAGCCATGAAAACATTGCAGCCGCCACCGCCGCCTCCGTTCGGATGACACAGATCACCCACACTTCCTCTCTGGGAACGTGCCAGGTGACTTGTTCTCAGAGAAGCTTTCCAGGTCTCCCGTCTTCAAACGTTCACGCAGTTTGAATAATGCATAAAGTTCCAGCACTTGCTGGAGTCAAATATTCTTCCCTAGCATCTTAGATCTTTAAAAAATGGATGAATACATTTTTACTTGAAAACCTTCCCCTTGCCCTTTGTGCAACCTGTTTCCCCTTCCTAAGCTGCCGCACTTTCTGCAAACCTTGCATCTTTCTAAATATATGATTGCCACTGGGGTTAACTGCCCTTTTGTACAAGGATCTCATTCTTTCCTGTTGCCTTTGATATTTAGAAGGGCAACTTTTCTTTGTCCAGAAAGGCTGCAGCCTCATTGACTATATCTGGCCACAATGAATAAATTCAGCCAAGCTGTAACAGGATGCTGTCCTCCCGGGGAGATTCGCCTTTCTCTTCCCCTTGTCCCCTGTTAATCAGGCTGGTGAAATTTCTTTTTGTGATGCTGGGGAGTCACTGGGTGGCATGATAGGGAATGTGTTGGGTCCACTACAATGGTAGCGGGTGGCAGCTCAGGAACCTCTCCCCCTCCTTTGCGAATGTAGGAGGCCTCTCCCCTGCTCTGGGACCTGCAGGCAGCTGCGGAACAGAAGGGAACCGGGGTGAGGTGCTGTGTAAATATCCAAGACGCGTGCTGGGGTGTTACATGGTAAAGCAGGAGTCTCTTGTGTGGTTCTGGTGCTTGATGGGCTTCTCTTGTCACAAGCAGCGGAGAACTCTCGTCCCTTTGCAGTGCAATGACCTCCTTGAACTAGGAGCTGAAGTTGCGGTGTTGCTGGAAGAGGCCTGATAACTTTGAGCGCTTGCAGGGAGGGAAATCCACAGTGAGAGATGTAGAGATGAGACAGGTTGGACACCAGCTCTGCAAAGATTCTGGAGGAGGCCTGTGTTGGGCAGTGAGATCTTTCCAGGCAGGTGATAAGGCAAATACTGTAAGAGAGCCTGTCTTGACTGCCAGTTTGAACCATAAAGTGCAGACATAATGTCTGAAGGCAAGGGTGTCTGTCTGGAGGCTGATGATTTCCTTTGGCCCATCGGGGCAAGGAAGGATCAGGGGCTCTGAACTTGAAGGATCAAGATGCTCATGACAGAGTTGAGGCAACTTTCATTTCACTGCCTTCCCTTTCTTGCTACAGGACAGCCCGTTCCTTATTTAATGGATGCTTTCTGCAGGCTGCATCTTCACTTTGTGCTCCGTAGCCTGTAGAATTAATGATTTGAGAGGTGGGAGGGGGATGTGGTTAGGTTGCCCTGTAGGACAAAACGGTTACAGCTGCCTGTCTGCAGAACTGCAGCGATGCTGCGTGTGCTCAGCAGCAGTACTGGAGCCCGCAGCCCTCCATGTTGAAGCAGGCAGTGAGGGATCCCTGGCAAGGTTTCTTCAGGACACCCCACAACTTCCCAACAGCATTAAGGCAGAACTGATTGTGTTTCTGATTCCTGTGCCTCCCGGACTGCTCGAGCTGTTGAGACCCAGTGGCACCTTAACCAATAGATGCTGGGAAATGTGCATCTTTAAGTGTCTTGTTGACATGCCAAAGGCACGGATCTGCGGTGAGAAAAGCCTATGCTATACCTACTGAAGTTAGGCTGAAAGGCATTGCCTGCAGCAGGACAGATAAACTGCAGCTGGGTGGGAAGATGGGGCTGGCTGACAGCAGGGAAAGTTGGATTGTTTGGGCTTGTTGTGGGACTCCAAGAGCCAAAGCTGTAACTTGGAAGAAGAGCTGTGTTGCACGCTGAAGAACCTCATTTTAAATGGTACCCTTTGGTGCCAACTGTGCCCCCGAACTGACCTGAGGGCTTTGTCCCGCTGCATGTGTGCTCCCAACTGACCAGAGAGGACAAAAAAACCCCAAACCCTTCAGGAAAGGGAGATGAAGTGATTGCAGAGGGGTAGGTGGACATTGTTGCGACAGTTCCTGATGCAGAGCTGGCTCAAAGCTTTTGCGCAGGCAAAGCTAAGGGGCAGGACTATGCCCCCCCGTTCTTCCCGCAGGAGGTGTGGGAAGGAGGAGTGAGAGGGGGCTGACAGCATGGGAGCAGGGAGCTTGCTCCCGCTGTCCCAGAGAGGATGAGAGGAGCAGAGAGGAATGCTTTTTCCCATCTGTTTTGGTTGTTGCTGTTGGCCCCCACATCACAAATGCTCCCTTAGAAGTGGCCGGTCTGGCTTTCCTGGGCTGTGACCCAGGCAATGGGCAGGATGCTTTGCCATCCTTGTCAGCCCGCTGTTGAGGTGATGACAGGCTGTTCTTGCACCAAGCACTGCTTTTGCAGCAGGAATGCTAATCCGGGGGATTTGTGTGACCTCCCTGTGTCCCTCCCTTATTCTTGTGCCGCTCTGCCAAGCTTCTGCCAAGTCCCGCTCATGCGGGGCACCAGAAGCCTCCCCATTTGGAGGGCTCCCTGCCCGCGGGTCCCTTTATGGGGGCAGAAAGATATCAGCTGTCCAGCTGCCCTGCTTGGACCCAGGGGGAAGGAGTCTGCCTGGAGCAGATGCTCAGCCTCTGATTAATGTGAAGGTGAGAAGCCAACTCCTGGCTCGTGCCCAGCCCTGTGCTGGGAAGTGAGGTTCAACAAGTCGCACCCTGTGCGCTGCCGTTGCTGTGCGTGCGTGGCTTGAGACTCTTGCGTTTGCATAAGCTTTGCTGTGACAGATGCTGGACTTAGTGCTTGTGGCTGGGGGGGTCTTCTGGGTGCGTAGCCTGGTAACTAACCTCAGCAGGGCATCTTTGCTGAGTGGAGGAAGACAAGGGAGGGACTGAGCAGCGTTGCATCTTCCCGGCTTTTCCAATATGGGTTGACTTTTCTAGTGTTGAAGCAAACATATTGTAATGTTCCTCTAGGGATGGAGCCCTTGAACAGCTGATAGCTTCTTTTCAAAGAAGCTGTGATCTGCCTAGGTCTGCGGTTCGCTTTTCAGTTTGGATGCTTCAGCATTAGTGATCAGTCAGCCTTCTCGGCTGGGCGCTCTGCGTGGCGTCTAGGGAGATGAGCAGGGCTCCTTAGGAGACTGCGTGCGTGCTGCAGGAGCAGCGAGTGCTCAATGTATCTTTTTTAAAAATGAAAAATAATAAAAAAAAAATCCACCCTTAGATATCAGGAGTTGGAAACCTGAACAGAAACTACTAGAACGGAACATAATCGTTTGAACGGTCTAAAAAGTTGGCTTTTAGCAGCAAATGTGGTTTAACAGCGCTACCTGGTGGAAGCACTTCAGAAAAACCAATTTTATGCCTAGGGTTTTACCAGTCCTTAGTAACACTCTAAGGTTTCAATCTGTCCTTCTCCACCCTCCCCGATCTGCTCTGTACGTAAATCTCCGCCACGAGTGTGCTACTCGGGACAGGCTGTCAGAGGAGACTCAAGTGTTTTCATCTTTTTTCCTTTTCTCAAAGCGGTGGGAGGAGAAATAAGGGTGTGCAACTGAGAAATGCTCTCAGCATTGCTTGTATACACCCAGTCCTCTTTTGATGGGTGGTAAAACACCCAGCTGATAACTTCCACGCTCGCTGTGATCTTGAGAGTGTTATTAAAGGAAATGTCCTTGTTGGCTGGGAAAGCACTGCACCGATTTTGAAGTGTTTTAGGCCAAACCAAGCAGGGAGGTGGTATGTCAGTTCTTGGGGATGCTCCTTGAGGTGGTGGGTTCGGATCTCTGCTATTCCCTTACCCCCCAAACCTGAGTCTTTGGGGATAGATTTTATCATTGGCAATTTTCCTTTTGACAATTAATGTACTGTGCAAAAAAAAAAAATCTGTTGAGCTGCCACCAACGCTTTAGTTCAGATGTGAATCTGTTTACCGGCCTTCGGAAGAGTTGAGATGTTTGTTTGCTAAGTCATCCTAGTTGTATTCTGCCTTTGGCCTCAAGGCCAACTTCAGTGTTAGTGGCATTAACAGATGACTTCATCAGGCACGTACGAGTGGGGGGTCGTACGGAGGTGTGTGGAAGCCTGTCTGGTTCTTGTCCTAGTCTGGATGTGGCAACAGTGTCTCCGACAGCGCTCAGCAGACAAAAGCTTGGTGCCCACTGCTTTCAGCGCACCTATGTGGTAGGAGAGGTGTTGCTTGTACTGAAGTGTAGCATGGTACTTGGTTTGCGTGGCAGCCTTTGCAAGGTCCCCCGTCCCTGCTGTGTTGCTCGGGAACAGCAGAATTCCGGGTGCCAAGCAGATGTTAAAGAACAGAGAAGGGGTGGGTTGCTCAGCTTGCTGGTGGGACCTTTCTTACAAGGACGAGCGTTTAGCTGGAGAGGCTGAGTGTGTATTAGTAAGTAAACCTGGGTTGTAAAGTGAGGCTTTGGGAGCAGGCAAGACAAAGATTTCAAAAAAGCGATCTAACATGAGCCTTAATACCCAGCAGCTCCTCTGTGCTCACACAAAAGGGTTCTGGGCCTGATGATGGACGCACACCTAGCGAGAACCCCATGGCAGATTGTGTCCTGCGGGCTCAGCGTGGAGCGGGGTTGGCCTGTCCTCCAGAGAGAGAGGACTATTGGGTTGGTTTTATTACTGGCAGCAGTTCTGAAGAGCATAACATTTACTGGTTGGAGAGACTGCTAGAAGTCCTTCTTGCAATGCTAAAAACGTATGAAATTAGCTTCCTTTAATCATCTTTTTGCTATTAATTAACTATGAACAGTATTACTGTTCTGCCTAGAATCCCTCCCGGCCAGCTCTAAGGGCCAAGGTGGCCTGTGCCATCTGTTAGTCCTACCTTAATCTGCCCTGTGCCTTCTGTGCGAGTGCCAAGCTATTTCTGCTTGCGCCGTCATGCTGGGTGAGAAGAAAGGGAGACTAAAAAAGCCCAGGCTGGCTTATTTCTTGTTAGGAAGCAGTCATGGCCATGGGCGTAACTGAACAGATACGCAGATGCATGGGCTTAAGGTGAGCGATTTGGCAGCAGCCTTGGCACATGAATACAAAGTCACCTCCTCCGTCCTCTTTAGAGGTACCTGCCAGCATCCCTCCAAAGCACGGCTCTAAACTGGCTTTTCCCTTTTTTTTTTTTTTTTCTTCTTGTTAATGTACTGTTAATTAACGAAGCAGAGGCAAAAACACACACAAACACGACAGAATAGTTTTTAACCTGGCTTGATTAATGCTGTCAAGTTGTACATCTGAGTGTGAGCTCAGTGGGACTGTTGCTTTTGTTTAATACCACAAGACACCTCAGTCTGGATTGTTGCATTACAGTACAAATAAAAAACAGAAACAAAACCACATCTGCATCATACAAGGTGAGGAGAATATGAGAATTCTAAGTATTTACAGAGAAGGGCAAGTGGGGAAACCACAAAAAATATTTACATAAAAATACATGAGCTTGTCGGCATATACATTTTACACCAGTTCACAAAAAAAGACACTATATAAATTAAAGTGAAGGGAACTCCAAAGGTAACCCAAGATTTTCTGGGATGTTTCTCATGCGGCTCAGGGAAAGAAAAATCAAGTCTTTTACAGCAGGAAAGTATACTGCAAAACAACCCTTTTCTCCCCCCCACCCTCCCCCCAACTGGACGAGGCAAGACTCTGCACACAAAGGTATTATGGTGAATGTTTGTTTAAACCAGACCATGCCTTTCAACATCGGATTTCTGTAGCACGAGGCTCTCGGAAAAAAGAGTTGCATGCCTAAGCCGCCTTTAACAAAAGCAAGTAAAACAATTTCTCATCCAGATTTCCTAACACATAACACATCGCTTCAGTCGATGCCCTGTCAACGTACTGATGAATGGCAGAGTACACGTGAGGTTCTGTCCCTTTCTGGGGTTAAAGAGGAACAGTATGTTTTCAAGTTGGTTTTGGTTTTGTGTAGCAACTTACTACCACTGTGCAATCCTTACTGACACCCCCCCCCTTCAAATGATGAGCATAAAACGAGGCTCTCTGGAAAGACGTAGGCACAAAGTTGTGGGTGGTTTGTCATATATGCATATAGATTTCACCTGATAAGACTTTTTAAAAATCAGAAATTAATGCTTTACTTAAGACTTCACAGGGGCTAGGTCCTCCTTACTCACCTAAGATCTGCACTCCCCCTTCGCCAGGGAAGGTCTCCTACGGGTCGCCCGTTCCACTCCAAAGCGGAGGTGGAAATCCAGCGTTGGAGTACGCTGTTGGACCCTAACTCTTGCGTGCACTAGGGAGAAACTCGGCTGAAAACTTAGGAAGTGGCAATTTAAGATGCAGATAGCTTGTGGCAAGTATAAGGGAATTATTTAAGAACATAGCTGCTTGTCATCTTGCAGGAGATGGTTAGGCAATAGATTACTTCATCTGAGCAGAACTGGACTTGCAATGGGGTATTATTTGCCTTGCCATCCCCTTGCTCTCTCCCATTTCTCTGCTAGAACGCTAAGAACTGAACTACCAACTTGCCTCCGGATCATCCACCTTACTTAGACAGCTGGTGTAACCTCCCCTCCTCGCTCTGATGCACAATGCCCTTTTGAATCTCAGCTCTGATTTTTGGAAAGATGTAGCTGGATGTTTTGACTTTATTGTGAATCAGCTAATGAGGATGTAAAACTCTAAGGACCGTCAGAATAACCACAGTGCAAAAGCAGAACTGCATAGTTCACTATATGGCTTTGCGCGGGGTGGATGCGGGGACGACTGCTGAATCATACTAGATGTTTAAGCCATGGGCAGTAGCAACACCAACAGAAAGGTGCTCATCTGTATCATTGTCTGGGAAAAGCTGGTGCCTTAACCTTGCTTTTTTTTTATTGTTTTACTTGTGGCTCAACACTGGTGTACAGAACTTAGTTTAGGTTTTCTGAGAGCTTCCAGCCCTTGAAGTACACACAGACGTGGCTGTGTGCAGAGGAACGGGAGGACGCTGGGTATTAAGTTTTCTCCTGCGTGTCTTTTTTAATGGAGACCTCCTCGTTGTCAAGGGGAAGGCTGGCTGTAGCAGCCATCTAGGCGTATGGGTGTGCACTTCTAGAAGCTCTTTTTGGAAGGTGGTGTTTCCCAGGGGATGAGAGGATGCTTAGCACCTGGCACTTCGTACAATGCAGTGAGGTGAGGAGCCCAGGCTCGGGCAGTAGTAGCACAAGACTGTAAGGAACAGAAGTTGTCCAGGGATGGCACTTGATCTCTAGAGGGAGACAGTGGCTTTGAGCAGGAAAATCCAGAGAGGCATTTACAACTGGTGGGAGCTGGGTTCAGTCCCCTCATGGTAGAAGGATAGTCCTGGTTAACGTAAGGCCCAAACGGAGGTTAGGAGAGTTGCTGCAGGGGGCAGGAGTGGGGAGTTAAGGCTTTCATGGAGAGAGAGAGAGAGAGGTGTGACCTACAGCTCTCATTACCTGAATCCCAAATAGCCTGAACCAAACACATTGTCCCTGCTTCAACTGGAGACCTCGGCAGGTAACTGGCAGCTGTGGGGAGACTGTGCTACAATGGTTGAGGACCGGTACTACTCCCAACACGATACGCACCTCTGCTGAGAGAGCACATACTTCAACTGGGCTCCCTTGGCGAGCTTGCACCGAGGAATCTGGACAGGTCGGCCTTTCCTAGGGAGTTAGCTAGCAATGGCGACAGGGTGGCCCCGCAACGTGGCTCACCTAATGGCCCATTTCTATGTATTTTTGTTAGTTTTCCTTAAAAGAAAACATTACAAAAAGCATTCCCTCACAAGAAAAACCCATCCCCTCTACCTGCTAATTACTCACAAGGAGACTGCGGTAACCTGGATCACAGTGCTGCTTTCTTTTTCTTTTTTTTTTTTATCCTGACTGCCAGATTTATTTCCATAACTTGTAAGGACAATTCTTCTAAACAAAATGCTTAAAACAAGAGCATTGCACAATAAAATAGGACCATAAGGTAGTGTTACTGAACAGCCCCAGACAAGGCTACAAGATTAAAAGAAGCAAACGGCTAAAGACTAGTTAGCTACTAGAAGCAGGTTTTTCCTTATGATTTAAAAGCCCCAAAATAGCCATAAAACTCTTGTTCAAAAAACCATCTAAGTTCCCTTTAACTTTCACAGCTGTGTGCTAACTGCAGGACCTCCAGGTTTTTAATAAAACATTAGAGATTCAAAACCGGTAGAGAAGTTCTTCAACCACACAGAACGGGAATGGCCTTGGAATTTATCAGTGAACATTTAAAAACTCCTAAATCTCAAGTATTGCTTGCAAGCCCTGACTAAGGAAATGGATGTGCTTTATTTATAACGGTGGGGTTGTAGTGAGTCCTGGGAAGTCTGAGAGGCTGCATGCGAGATGCTGCCTGGCTTCTTTTACAATACGGAAAGCTTTTAAATACCTAGGACGACGTTACTAGTGTATTATAGAGAGTGCACTGGCCTTCTGTCCCTACTGCTAACTGAATACTGGTATGAGCTACGCTTGCGATACGGGCGGCAATACTAGTTCACAGCGCACAGGCAGCAGGTAGCTACTCCGTATGTGCCACAACTTCACAGGGATCCCCTTGCCGACACAGAACTTAAAGGTTACAGAAAGCCGTGTCCTGTAGACCTTCAGTTTAAGGTCAATAGGAGCATTCCCTGATCTAAGAGCTGCAGGACCTGGCCCAGGGCGAATAGCTGGTCATGCAGATAACTCAGCACTTACACAAGTCATTCCCAGCTGGGAAGTTGGGCTCCAATTTACAAGCTGGACATAATGCTATAGATATTCTTTTTTATAATTTTTTTTTTTTTTTTTTTTTTTTTTNTTTTTTTTTTTTTTTTTTTTTTTAGAGAGATGATACTGTCTGGCCAGCCACAACATGGTATTAAATCATCTGGACTGTAGATAGCCTAGCAGTAAAGAGGAATTGGCATGAAATGGGTGTGCTGTTCCCAACTGTGTGTGTATGGTTTGGTGTATTTTTGTGTTGGTTTTTTTTTTTTTTTTTTGTTCCCCCCCCCCTTTTGGTACGAGAAATGCAAACCTGCCCTACTTGGCTTCCATAGCTGGCCTCTGCTTACAATAGAGAAATTTTAAAGTAATTTAATTTCTTGTAGTCAGAAGCAGCTTGTTAAGCAAGCAATTTAAAAAGTGCGTTGTATTTTGAACTTGCTTCAGAGCCTATTCCGCAGGCTCGAAGTCAAAACAGGCTCCCACCTGCTTCAAAGCAACTGAAGTGGATCCACTACGCCTAAGCAATAATTTTAAAGGGAGAGGCAGGACCTCGGCATTTATCAAGAAGGAAATACTTGGGAAGTCTTTCCCCCCCTGCCTAGCTTTTAGCCCACTGTCGCTGCGTAACCTCAGAGGGGGCAGACCAGTGGTTCTTCTAAGGCATGTCATGGAGACCCTTTCTTGGGCGCTAGCAGTGGGATGGGCAACTTACTACACACGGGGCTCACAGGGAGAACAGCTGCATGCACAGTCCATCATGCACAGGACCATGGAGGCGAGGTGAGGAAGCGGTGGTAACTGCCAATGTCAAATCTGGGGAAGGAAAAACTTCTCCTTCCCACCCCCTGCCCCAACAGCATCTCTTTCAGCTCTGCCTGGCCTCTCTGGCAACAACTGTGTGCCAACAGCCTGCCCTATCGTTCCAGTTGTCTCAAAACTACATGAAAAAGCTATATCTCTACTACGTAAAAACAGTGAGTGGTGGGCTGGTAGGAATGGGGCTGAAGGTGGGTTTGCTTTGCTCATCGGGGCAGGGTTGGGTTTTTTTTTTTTCTTCCATCACTGAAAAAATAAAACAGTCCGCTGTCCAGCAGAGGCTGCTTAGACTCTATCCCTCCTTCCCCCCCACCAGCTCACTCAACATGGACCTCTGTTTCAGGCCTCTGCAAACACAGCTCCGTCGGGAGGAAGGCTCCCTGGCCAAGGGCCGTGGCGTAAGTTCTACTGTGCACATGGGTAAAACTGGGGGGCACAAACCCCCCTCCTCCAACATAGCCCCCTCTTTGGTGCTGAGGCATGGTATGGTAATCCTCCAAATTATCGTACTGGGACACCACAGTCATAGTGCTTTGGCGTTTCCCAAGGGTCTGGTATGGGTAGAGGAGGGCAGAGTCCCTCTCCATGGTTTCGGGGTGCTGCATTCTGAGGCTGTGGCTCCGTTCGGGCTTGGGCGGTGGTGCCATGGGAGAGGCGGCGTGCTCCTCGTCTTTATAGCAGTCTCTGGAGTGTTTCTCCATGGATGCGGCTGGCCTGGCTCGAGACCTCTCCAAATCTGGCCTGTCCTCTGCCAACCTCACCTCCTTGTGGTTCAGTCTCAGGGTCTCCTGGTTTGCCGGGATGTACTTCCCACCCGAGTGCTGGTAACTGATGGGCTCGGAGGGCTCTGGGCCACCTTTGGGCCTGTAGTCGGGATAAGGGGGCCCGTTTTTGGGTTCGGAAGGCTGCCTATGGCTTGCTTCCTGCTGCAAGTGCGTCCTGTGTTCGTTTGTGTTGCAGCCCGGCTCATGCAGCTTCCTGTTCCGGATGCTGCTCTGCTTCTGGGGAAGGGACGGCTTCTCCGACTGCCCGTTCCCATAGGCCCCGTGGTAGTGGGCTCTGTCCAGCTCTGGCTCGGGGTGCTGCATGTAGTAACGTTCGTCCCCCTCGGGCGTAGCTGCTTTCGCCGGGTACCTCCCCTCCTTCCCTTCTGCCACGGTGAGGAGGCCAGTTTTCCCAGGATCTGATTTGCTGCGCAAGTGAATCGCATCCAGTCCTCCCAGTTCCTCCTGCAGCAGTGGGGCCACGTTATCGTACTGGGACATCACCGGCCCTTTCACTTTCTGGCGCGTGCGGCTGTCCCGGCGAATAGACTGCATGCGGTACTTCTCCATGTCCTCGAGGTCCCACGACATGTACATGTGCTTGATGTCCGGGGCAGGAGGCACGTCTCTGCTGACGAAGCTGTGCTCTTTGCCTGCCAGGTGGCTGATGAGGCCACCCCGAGGGTAGGCAGACAAGCTGGGGTAGCGGTACAGGCCTTTGCTTTGCAGCCGGGAGGCGTATGATGCAAAGTCTCGGCTGGGCAGGGGGTGGAAAGGCCTGACCCGCACGGTGCTGTAGGGGTCCAGGTCGTAAAAGCTCCCATCGGCAGTGGTGTAATAAGAGGATCCAGAAGAGCTGGAATAAGGACTGTACCGGTAATGTACCCGCCCGTTCTCAAAGTAAGGCTGCAGCTGAGTTACGTGGTAGTCGGAGTGGGGCTGATATGGCTTGTACTGATAGAGGGGCCGCGGGCAGTACACTGGCTCGTCGTCCGGAGGTACCTCAGTCCGTGAAATGGGAACAGAGCGGATAGCAGAGGCAGCAGGGGTGGGGACGTGCAGCGACTGAACCCTTCGGATAGTGGGGTAGGGTGGAGCATCCTCGGCATAGCTGGTGCTACGCAGGCCCGTTGGGCTCACGGAGGACGCGAACTCTGTCCGGCTGCGAGGCTTGGAGTGCAGAGCTGAGGTGTTCTTCCCTTGGTTTGTGTAGGTGTTGTAGCGAGTGCCCGCAGAAGTGGGTGTCTCTGACCGAGGAGGGTAGGCTTGGTGCTGGTCAGGCTTGCTGTGGTAGGAGATGTGAGGAGGAACGCTCTCGGGCCTGTACTGATGGATGGAAGCTGGCTTGTGGTGCACGTAGTTGTCTGGCCCAGAGGGCTCGGGGATGCTCTCTGGCTTGGGATGCGGCACGTACACGGACTGCAGGGAAGCATGCTTGGGTGGGGGTGGGGGTGGTGGTGGTGGCAGCAGGGCCTCCTCCACTGAGGAAGCCAGCATGGAGGAAGACAGGAAGGAGTGATAATTGGAGTTGTTGATGGCGTCTGTGTTGTTTGAGTGCATGGCAGCAGCAATTTTGCTCTCCAGCGTTCTCACAGGTGGGACAGGGGGTGTAAAGCTGTAGGAGGAGTGAGTAGGGACGGACTCGGACCGCAGGTGCAGCGGGGGAGCCCTCGTGGTCTCCCGAGGCTTTTCCAAATGGCTCTGGTGGCCCGTGGGCACAGAAGAGGAGCAGCGGGCGGCAGAACTGCTTTCTGGGACAAAAACTGGAGCAGGCTCAGGTGGCTTTTCGGGTGCAGTTGCGCCCCATACCTACAGGGAAGAAACCCATAGAAGTTAGAGGCAAGCATCTTCCCCCCCAAATCCGTAGTTAAAGTATCACAGATGCTTGTATGGATTAGTCCAATCTAAGTGTTTTCTGGTTTTTGGGTTTTTTTTTGTTGGCTCCCCCCCCCGCGCCTGGTTTCTGTTTGCTGTGGAGAGCTAGTGCTGCTCCCTGTAGAAGAGGAGATGTGCGGGTTCCCTTTCGCAGCAAGGGCAGCAGGGTGCCTCTGGGAGCTTTCAGGACCTGTCACAAATTGGCAGCGGAGGGGCTTGCGAGGGCTCTCTCTGCAAATGTCAAACTGGAGAAAGGGGAGGAGGTGGCTGTCTCTTTATAGCAACAGGTTAAAACTTTTACGTGGCGGCCTGCAGTGTTTTGTTAGGTGGTCTGCTTATAAATGTACTTGTCTTAATGAAAGTGTACCTGGATTTAAACTCCTCGCGCCCTGCTGAGCAGATCACATAGTGTAATACAGCAGAAATCCCTTCCTTAAACGTGCCTACAGTGCTTAAGGCAGGCTGCAGGCGTGCATGTTTCATGGGCAGCAGGTAGTTTGGATTTCTGAGTGAATGCTTCCATGTCTAACTCGCACCAGAAATCTGACCCGCTTTATTAAAGAGGATGTTGGAAGAGGATGTAAGAATTCTTACTTGTTCCTGAGCGCTTCTAAACTAGCATCCCCTGTACCAGTCACCCCAGCAGATACTTTTTTCCTCAAAACCAAGGCGAGCAGGTATATCGGGATGTTCCCTTGCGTTCACTTAGGAAATTCTGCGCTGCTTTCCTGTGTCGTACACGCGTAGTTTCCAGTAACCCGTGAATCCCCTGCCTCTTGCCATTTGGATTTGGACCAACCCTTCCCAGAGCTCAGCCTCCTACGATTACAGATTAGCTGTGCGTGGACACTGCGCCTGCAAATACGTGCAAGGCTGTGGGGGGCACATCCACGTACCTGGTTGGAACTACTCGATGCTTTTACTGAGGCTGCTGGCACTTGTCCCATTGCTGACTGGTGATCTTGCCTCTGCGACGGGGCTGGCTGGCTGGTTGTGAGTGTGCGCTGCGTGGCTGTGACGGTGACGTCTGCCTGAGTTGTGGCTGGACCTGCTGGCCCACGGGTAGGCTCAGTTGCTGTTGTCTGGATGGTTGTTAAATACGGCATTGAAGACGGGGTGCTTTTCTCCCCGGCAGTTACGACAGGCGGAGGCTGAGGTTTGTCATCAGCTGTGCAGATAGGAACGTGGTGCTTGTCCCCAGACACGCATGCATGGAGGTGGGGCTTATCTACAGACAAGTCTGTTGTGGGTGGTTCCCAGTCAGGCAGTGCACCTGGAGCGTGGTGCTGTGCATGCTCCCAGTCCCCAGCATGGGAGGGGAAGTGATCTTTGTCCCCCGGTTTACCAGGGTGGAAGCTGGACTGCTCCTGCTCCGCATCTCTGCTACCAGGCATGTCCCCAGGCATGCCAGCGTGGAGAGGTGGGGGGTCCCGGTTTCCAGGTGCACCCGGTGGGTGGTTCTGCTCCCCGGGTGTGCTGCTACCTTGGAACTCCTGCTCTACTGGTGCACCAGTCTGGAAGCGAAGTCGGTTCTCGGGCAGACTGGTATACAGGTGGAGCTTGTCTGGAGCACCAGCAGAGAGATGGAGCTTTTCTAGAGCTGTGCCAGCTTCAGTCTCTCCGTAATTTGTGCTTTCAGAATGAGCATCTCCTGGCCTTTTCTGAGACTGAGCAGATGCTTGCTGTGCGGACTCAGCTAACGCTAGGGCTAGCATGCGCGCTGCATTTTTCGGAGGAGGAGGAGGGATAAGAGACACAGAACTGACGGGAACAGGATCCTGGGGGGAGTCGAGGGCAACTGCTCCTAATGGGGGGAAAATTGAGAGAGAGAGTGATTTTATGTTACCCAATAAGGAGAGTGACCTAACCTTAATGACTATTATAAAAAAATAGATGCTTTCCACAGTTTTACAGTGGCAATTCCTTCTGATGTGAAACACACTATCTTCTGTCTCACATGCAAACGCTGCTCAATAGCACAGCAGTTCATCACAAAAAGGAAAAAACACAAGAGATTGTCTAAAGGCTCCTCTTGCATTTCTAGAGAGGTAGGAAGCAGGTAGCAGAGAATGAGATACCCTTACACAATTTTGATCATAAGGTTTTAGGTGAAAAGGTCCCTTTTTTGAGTGTTGGCAGATTTTTAATTTAAAAAAAAAGTCTTAGATGGTCTATTGGCTGAAATGATTTAGAAGGACATGCTATAAAGATTTTCATGTATGACGGGATGGGGGGGAAAAAAAAAGCGGTATACAAAGTAGTATGGAAAATTATCTGAGACTTGTGTGATGTAGGGAGAAGGCAGAGGTTAAGACCTTACTGATCTGCACAGCCCTGCAAGACACTTGTGATCAGAACTGACGGGCAATCCCCTCTCCTAAAAGGCACGCAGAGGAGGATGTTTTTGAGAGCAGGTCCCCTTTGGAACTTAAAGAAAGAATGGAGGAAAATGCACTGTACCTGGCTGTGTGTGTCCAGTGGGTACAGTCTTATTCTGACTGCTTGACATTGGTCTCTCCCCTTCTTCTGGCAACTCTGGCTTGCCAGCAGCCACTAGCTGGGCATGCTGTAGCTCTTGGTGGGCTCCTTCCCCTGCTCCTGTTTCACTGTTTTTCAGGGGCAAGGACATCTGGGTTGGGGACCTGTTTGTGATATCAGTGATGCCAATCCCTTTGCTCCAGCTGGAAGCAGAGGAGTTTCTGGATGTGACGGGCACTCCTCCAGTCGCTTCCGATATGCGGCTGGGCAGCACGAAGGAGATGGGCTCTGATGCAGTCAGCGGCGGCGATTTGATGGGCTTTCGCCCCATCTTGGGTGAGAAAGCGTGGGGTTTGCAGGCCTTCTCTTCGGTTGGGCTCAGGTCCAGAGTAAAGAAGGGACTCATCTTCTCTTGGAAAGGGGAGACTGGCTCAGAGCTTGTGGCACTGCCTGGTGTCTGGGACTGGCTGCCTGATTCCAAGTCCTTCTTTAGTAGGCTTGGCTTCTCCTTATTGATGCCAACTGACTCCAGCAGGGAGGTACTGCTATCCAGGCACTCGGACTCTGCTTGGGGTGGGCTGCACTGAAAAGACATTGGGTCAAAATCCAGGCTAGCGACTCCGATATCCGGTGGGCTCAGGTCGACGTCTTCAGCAGATCGAGGGGAAATCAGGGCAGGAACGTGGATGAGCCCCTCATCCCCGTCACTGTCATCGTGGGGAAGGTTGTCATAAGAATTGCAGCGATTCATGTTTCCTAAGAGCTCTCCATTGAAGGAAGCAGACAATGCGTCACTACTGGACCTAGGTCTTCTGGGTCGGAACAGTTTTGATTCACCTGGGAATGAGCAGATACACACGGATTAGTGTCAAAATCTTACTGCCCAGGAGGTGATGGTTCGGTGTTGTTTTTAAAGTAGTCTTAAGGCGGTGTGCAAGATGCTCACCTGGTGAACTCTAAACACAGAACTAATGTAGTTAGCAGTAACTGTTAATTATGTTTGCTCAAACTCTTTTACAGCGGTTGTCAGGTCAGATCTAGTCTGAAACTAAGCTGTGTGCAAAACCAAAACTAGTTTAAGTGTGCAGTAGACCTAAGGCTTTCTCAGAAAGCACTTTACTTCCTGATGCCCTCTTTTTCAACTTTAGAACAGAGAGGGGAGATGGCGAGGAAAGAATGTAAGGGGTGCTAGCTGTACAAAAGCAACATGTTTGCTTTTTTTACCTTAGAAGGAAAACAAAGACCTGAAGGGCATTTCTCTGTGATACCCATCTGTGTTGGGCAGCGGTAAGCTGCTTCATTAATTAGCAAGTCCAGCTTTTACTGAAGGGGCGGAAAATCTTTTTAATCCACACACATTAAAAGTGTAGGTACAACTTTGTCTTACCATCAACAGCATGCAGAGAGGTAAGTGATTCTTCGCTTTTAGCTGAGCGAAGAGTCCCGCTGTCTCCTCGTCCACCTAAGGAAATGCAACCGAGACGGTGAGAAGCTGAATTATTATAAAAGTGGTTTGTTTGGCTGCATAATGGTGGCAGTAAAACCACAAATGGGTTTCTAACAACAGTGCTGCTGTCCTGAGAGTAACAGTTGTGCTTTTTGTTTTGGGGTTGGGTGTTTTTTTTGTTTTGTTTCTACTCCAAAGCCTTTAAAGAAAACCTTTATCCTGTTCCACTGTTAATATGCTTTGCTAAGACAAGACAGATGTAGTCCTGTTTTGCATGGGAGGCTGGCCTACGGAGGTCCCTTTCAACCCACGATTCTATACTACCGGGCGAGAGGCCATTACAAGAGAGTGAATCAATTTTTGATTCTCATTTTACAGACTAGGGAAAAGTAACCTATCAAAATGGTAACTGCTGCAGATGATGGGTTGGGAAACAGGAAACAACTCCCCACATCATCCTGCTACAGCCTCTGGCTGGAGGGACCTGTGATAATTGGTTGGCTCCTACCAGCAAACAAAAAGCCTTAAAAATCGGGAAGAAAGTAACATTTACACAACTCCTTTTATGAGTACTAAACGAGTATGACCTCAGTGCTCCAACGAGACGGCCTTAAAGGGCGTTTGTATAATGTGTTTATTATACTGAAGACTACAAGGGTTATAATTTGAAAATGGCACCAGGAAGAAGATGGGATAAAAGTCCTCACTGGCCCATGTGTAGGGATTTGTGGCGTGTTTTACCGCAAAAACATATTGTTGCTATTTTTAAATTCGGAAAGAGACGGTAAACTATATATGGAAAGGGCTGAGAAGTCAGAGTCTGCGTACATCGGATGCGGCTACGCAAGGTTGTTGGATGCCTTCTCTAGTTACACTGGCATAGCTTTCGGGGTGAATGTGTTTGTGGAAAAGTGCCTTTACCTAGTTTAACTGTGTGTCTTTGGAGAGCAGCAAAGGGAGCCAGAACGGTATTCTTATTTCATAATAAGAGTGTCAGAAGGAATTATTCTGAGACTTATTATAGCGGTGCCCATGTATTGTCTTTCAAAAGCTACTCTGAGAAAAGCGTTAGAGGTGTGTGCTCTAGCAGGTTTGGCTCTTGAGCTAAAGCGAGATCCATTTAGGAAAGGCAGCAGTTAACTGGAGATGTTATGCATGGCTTGAACGCTAGAAGGAGATAGAAGCACACTGTAAATGTGAATTCTGCATTGCTGAAAAACCCAGCTTTCTGGAAGCTGGATTTGCACCCTTACCTGCCAGGGCTATGGCTTTCATTTCTGAGGGCTCACTGGGATTGCGCTGTAGTTTGCGTTTGGACACGGATGATGATTTTCCCAGGTTGAAGAAGGAACGCCAACTGCCAACTGGCGATTTCTTCATCTTGCTGGGCGGTCTTTTTCTGGAGTGAGAAAATAGAGCAAATTGTTGGAGGGGGAAGCTGCATTTAGTTCCTGCTACTGGTTGTTTGCTATTAGCGCTACCTGGCTTCTGCTGAAACAAAGCTTAGAAACTCAGTCTCTTTTAAATAGCTGAGGATGTTTTCATTCTTATAGCTCAGCCCTAAAGTCTTGCTGGGTAAATCCCACCAAAGCGGCTGCAATGCAGGTGAGCAAAGGCTCCATACCTGTACAGTACAGCAGCGAAGGGATGGCTTTTATTTACCTGGCAGATGCGCCAGTTCTCTGAGGAACTGTGCAGCCATAAAAGGTATTCAAAAGCCTCTCTCGCTCATGCTGTGAGATCACATTCGTCTCCTCCCACTGCCATATTTAATTTCCAGTGTCATCAAGCCTGTCCAACTGCTCCGCTTTGAGGGGAACCTGGATTTGTTACAGGCAATTAGTCCTGTAATCTGGAAAACCCCAATGTTTCCAGGTGTTCACCCCGCTTACATTTCTGTGTGCGTGACTAGTACAGGCATCTATATGCATCACATACAACACGGCTTTATACATTTAACTGCTAAAAAGCAGGGAGTGGCACAGAAGTTACATGGCTAAACTAAGTCCGCCAGACAATCGATGCAAGCTGAATCCTCACAGAGCCCAAAGCAGCTGGAAAACTGGCTTTACGTACTTTACGTACGACTAGTGTCAGTCAATATCAGCAAGTTTTTGCTCTAATCAAAACCACCCAGTTATGACACATGCTGGAAGGGAAACTCGTCTCTACCTTTCTGATGGAAAGTCTATGACCGTGTGGAATTTCCCCTGTAAAGCTGCAGGGCCTTCTCCCACTTCGATGTATTTGCTGTCTGCCACGATGGGAGAGTTGATCTGGGCTTGTGTCCGTGCCTGTGCCTCCTCCAGCGTGAGCAGCTTTGTGGAAGGAGAGGACACCAACAGAGACTTGGGCCGTGATAAAGAACTGTGCCCTGTAAGGGAAAACCACAGGCAACAGGGAGAATCAGAAAACAGCAGTACAGAGATCAAAGCTCTAGGTCTGTGTGTCTAGGGAGGTGCTGTGTTTTTCTAAATCTTTGTTACCCCAGCCACTGAAAGATTTGGTCAAATTAAGCATTTTGTCAGAGGTATGTTTATGACAAAAAAAATTCTCCTAATTGAGAGCAGTTTAGTCTATTTTAAAAAAAAAAAAAAAAAGGGCAGAGGTAAGCAGGTAGGCTAGAAACCTTCGCTGACATACTTTACTTAAGCTTCATCTGTATGCAAAAGTCTCTAAAGAAAGTGATGGTTTTTCTTCTTAAAAGGCTTGGCTTCAGTTGTTCCCAGGTTCCACCTCCCGGTGCAACAGGAAATGCCATGTGCGTCTGAAGTTGCTACAAACTGATGTGCAGATGGACACAGTAAACAGAACCTAGCTGTGTGTCTTGCCCTTGGCCTTTTGACAGCTTGTCCTTGTTTTTGGAGATGAACGTGTACGCTTTTGTAAGAGTAGCTGATGTTGCCTCCTGCTGCTAGGACCTGTTACATCAGCTTGCAGTGTAGAGGAGACCGCGACAGAGGAGCACGAGGAGCCTGTTGTAAGAGCAGCTGTCTTTTGTTTGCCATTGCTTATTGTGCGAGTATTTAGATGGTTACTCTCACGCGAGTTAAGGGGTGTGGAAGTATGTCATCCCTTCACATCAACATCCTGCTTGGTTCCATTCCTACTATCATCCCTTTAGCATTACAGCTCTTGTGTAAAGCGTGCACGGTCTCGTGTGTGTCAGCTGTAAATGCTATCCCGGGTGAAGTCTGGGTTCCGGCTGTCTTTGCAATAGCCTTACCTGGAATGGCTTAAAGCAGGCTTGGGAATACCACTTTCACCTCTTACGGGCGGGTACAGGCAAGAAGCCATGCTCCTAAACAGAGGCTCTCGGCAGCACTGAAGAGGATGCTGCCTTGCTGTAGCACAGTATTCCTGCACTTAGCTAGTAGGCTGTGAAATAGCCTGACCCTTCTCCCCGCCAGTTTTGTGTCAAAGCACAGAGTGCGAATGACCAAGTCATTAAACAATTAGCCAAATTTACATGGTCCATTCTAAGCCTTGGATAATCATTTGGCTCGGATTCTTAGCATGCTTATCTTCCCCTGGCAGAGCTCAGCCTGCTGTGGGCTATTACTGTTCAGCCAAGCTAACCTCTGGCTCCTACTGACTTAAAATTGCCTTCCAGTAGGAACAAAAGCTGGACTTAGAGCAATTCTGCTATCCTAAGTAGAGGTAGGACTTGTTTAAAAGCGGGGAGCAGCAAATACGCTGGGAAAACAGTTACCTGTACTCCACGGGTGATGGTAACTGCACTGACTGTGCACATTTCATAGGAAGGGCGGGTTATCAAAGCAGACGGTACACACTTAATGCTGCTTAGGATTAGGTCATAACAGCTTGCGGTATCCACGTCTGTTGATCTAACATACAGAGTAAACTTTCTTCCTGGTGCAACTCTGCTTGTTTTCAGTGGAACAGGTATACTTATGGTCTTAGCAGTTTACTCAAGGGAACTTGGGAGGTTCCAAGGCTGAGTGATGGGGTTGGGCACAAAAGTGTCGCAGTTCATTCCTCATCCTAAAGCCACAAATCAGCAACACAAGCAGAGAAGTGGGCAATAGCTGTAGGGCCAACCCAGACCGAGCCACGGGGCTCGACAGCCCTGCTAATTAACCCACACAGACTATGCAGAAGAAATAACCAGGATAGCAGATGTCAAAACATTCCCTGTTAAGAGCAAGACTAAGTTTCTTAGTGTCAACATTACTGAGTACAGAGAGCTTTCTTTAAATCAGTTCATTTCTATTTATGTTCTAAGGTGCTGATAAGGGTAGACGGATCATGTGTTGTGTTGTACTGCAAGATAGCTCAAATGGACAAGCATGCAGGAGCATCGATGATGATGGTTTTAAAAAGAAGGGGAAGGAGCAGGGGGGAGACAAAGATTTAAGAGATTCCTTACAATTTCTCAGTGCTAGGACACAAAAGTAGCAGCCAAACATTAAGATGTGCACTTCTGTAGAGCATCCTTGGCTTCTAGGAAGGGTACCGAGAGCAGTTTTTAAAACCAGGCTATATTTGCCTGGTTCTAACATCGTAACCCCGGAAATCTGTCCTCTAGGTTCTAGTAAAAACATATTTCAAATGTCCTAGGGGAGGCTCAGATACCCATTAAGTGTCTGCTACCTTTTTTGATCAAGGTAAAGCTAGTGGAGGAAGACACGCACCTGCTCCATCTCGTATGACCGAGCTGAGTTTGGAACTGAAGAGGACGTCCACATGGTTCAAGATGAATTCCACAACTACCGACTGGATTCGCACCTCCATGAAGGCAGCTGTTCCACTGAAGCAGGCAGACTCTATCTGCTTTGATCTGAAGAAAAGGCCAATTAAATGAAATGCAAGCAGCCAGAAGAACATGGGAAGATACGCTCCTGTTGGGTAAGGCTTCGGCATGTGTTGAGCTTATTGTGCCTGGTTGCTCAGGCAGGCGAGACTTTAGGGGCAGTTAAGAGATTAAATCTCATCAAAGCATTACACAAATGATAATACTGGCTAGTGATTTATATCCAGATTTAGGTTTCAGGTTCAAGTCTTACTGAAACGGCAAGAGGAATGCTGGGTCTAGAAGGAAAAGGAGTGTGCGGCAGGTCTGGATCAAGGTAAATGAACTGCATGCACAAAGCAGGGAACTTTTTGTTAACTTATTTCCAGATACTGTGAAGGGCAGCAGTTTAATGCAGTGGCATTGTACTGTGGCCTTCTAATGTGGTTCTCCCTCTAGCAGGGAAAGTCTCCAACTCATCCTGCTCAGCAAGTACCCCAATAGTCACAAAAGCAAACTCAAAACAAGAGATCATTTGACTGCTTGTGGGTGAATTGCCAGAAAGGAGAAAAGAGCTTACCCTCATTAACTGCACACAGGGGAATCTATGACTCAGGTTTCTCAGGGTGGTAACAAAAGCAGTCCAGAAATCAATACAATGGACGACAGGGTGATTGTTTTTTTTCTTCTTTTAAAGCAAAATTTTTAAATTACACCATTAGTTTTAAACTACCCTATTATGCACATTCAAAACAAATTTTAGGGGACAGATTTATCCAAGATCATTTCCATAAGTTTGACTTTTTGCAGCCAGAAGCTGTCAAATTAGACTCTAGAGACTTACGCAGTAGGAAACCAGGGATGCCACTGAACAAATTTTCCTGGATGATCAAGGACACACTAGTCTCATCTAACCAGGAGAGGGGAAATTATCGTCTAGAAAAGAGGGTTGGGCATGGTGGGGGATCCTTCCTTGCCCCTGCTGAACTGCTGTCAGTGGAATTGCGTTGCAGTGAGACAGAATAATACTGGGGTGCTCTCTCCGGGTGGTTCCACTGACAACAGCGAGGGGCTATTTTACATCCCTAGTTCAGGAGCTTGCCAGCTGGTCTCAAGCCCCTGCTTAGAATGACTTCCCATTAGACATTTTACAGGAGGAGAAGAGCACATTGGATGGAAGAAAGGAAGATCTCTTTCTCAACTGCTGAAAGTTATGATTTTCTGGAGAACAGGTATCTGTCTGGTTTTTATAAATACAAAAATTTATCTTGTCTTGAAAGGGGAAGGAAAAAAAAAAACAAACTAAGAGTACCTTAGGAGGTTTGGAGCCCAGACGATTGCTAAGTTCTTAGTGTGCATATTTGTGATGGAGCAGTAATCAGCTAGACGAGCTAAGTGTCTCATTAGGAACTCCAGTGTCCTGGAAAACAGGAGATAGGCAAATGTTCAGCACCAATGAGCAAAGCCATGCTGCAATTTACAAAACAAACCCCAGATTCATTATTTTCTTTTGGTTTGACAGCTCATAAAAAAAAAAAAATAATGTTGAACTATGTACCCTAAGACTGATGGTAAAGTTGTCTTAAGCAAATAATTACACTGGGGTGGGGCAAGGGGAATCTCTCCTGATTTGTCCAGGCTCAATGAAAAGACAGCTGACATCTGCTCTCAGTCCAAGGGCTGGATCCAGCAAACACAGAGGTGGATGGGAATAATCTAAACGCCACCAGCACAGCAGGATGCCCTGGACCATCACTTGGCTGCTCTAATGTAACGCTGCGCAACAGAAATCACACCCTTTGCACTGCGTGTGATAGCATCACCGTGCTCCTTAGGTAGGGGTGGGAAAGGATCCTGAATGTTAATCTCGGTAAGGGGGGAGTATTTATTTAGACACCCCAGGATATTGCAAACCAGCAAATTGTATCTGAGTTCTACTTACAAAATTACTGGCTATGGGTTTCTTATAGGTATATAAGGCAGACAGAAGGTTAAACTTCAGAGGCCTCTGGTCACATTGAAAAATGAAAAGTTGTTTTTTTATATTAAACGCTACTGCTAACACCCTGCTGATGTATCCTCCTCGGTGCTGTTGCTTGGCAGCAGCCCTGGCTTGTGCCTGTCTCAGCGTGTACCCTTTTTTGGGGAGGGGGGAACGGGTTGGGGGGCTTTGGGGCTCAAAATTCCACAAATGGACAAGGCTTCAAGTGAAGATGGATGCTTCTGGTTGAAGACAAAATGGACATCTCCAGCACTGCTCTGCTCCAGCTGACGCTGCCAAAGGCTGGTTACCTGCATGGAACTTCTCATCACAGAGTAGCAGAAAAATAAAGTGGTTTTTTTTTTCCTTTTTCAAGCAAACCTCAGGACAGAAGGAGAGCAGCAGCCCTGTCCACCTACATCATTTGCCCCCTCCCCGGTCTAAAGCTATGACACACCCACAGAGGCATCGCCATCTCTAAGTTTGTTACCCCCATACAAGAAGAGTCATTTTAGGGAAAAGGTGGAATGCACCAGAGAAAAGTAGACGAGTTTGTTTTTGAGAAGGTCCTCTTCAAGGCCCTGCCCCCTTAATTAACATAAATAAAATATTACAATTAGTTAATACAAAGTACCAGCTCTTACACTAATTAGCTATTTAAAGAGCACATAGCACACAGGTATAGCTTGTAACACATTAGTTTAGTTAGTTAATCATTACAATTAGTTAAGACTAATTGTGATATAATAAGTTATTGATATTCAAACAATATATAATTAGTTAGTTATACCACTCAGGTACGGCATCACAATTGTCCAGCTAATCACCAGATTACAATAATTAATATTTAAATATTTATTAACACAAATTATTATAAATAATAGTTATCAATAACTAAATAACTGTCTTCATGCATTACCAGTGGCCACTCAGGGTACAGAATCATAACTGGTTCTGCAAATTAACATACATTAATAAACTGCTATGCCAATTGATGATTATCAAGAACTATTATAATTAGATATTAATAGCCAAAGATCCCTCTGCACACACTATATGTGGTCATCTAAACCACTCAGGACACAGCGTCGCAACTGGTCCAGCTCATTACAATAGTTTTTTTAATTGTATTTAATAGTTTTTTAAATTGTATTTAAATAACTTTCAACATACATTGTCATTAGCTATTTATACCACTTACAATATGTAGTTGGTCAAGACTACTTACTATTAGTTATTAAGACTATTTAAAGAATCATTAACATACAGTATTTTAATTAGTTATTAATACCAATCACCACACTTTTTACTTGATACCTATTTACCATACCCTGCCATGATTTTTAATACTAAAGAAGACCATTAATGTGGTGCTATATTTAGTCAAGACTCACTACTGTATAGCATCAATTAGGTATTAATACTAATTAATATATTCTTATAATTAGTTGGTGATTTTTAAGCACCATATTTATAATTAGTTATTCTACTACAGCATTGTTGTAATTTGCTAGTTACTGTTATTGCTGGGCGGGGGGAAATTGGAGACAAGACCAAGTTAAACTGAAGGCCTGAACCAATTTTTTGGCTACATTTCACTTTTTTTATTGTGATTCCTAGAGCTGGTATTGTACCCCCCCCCAATAAAACTATTTCCTTCGTGGTATCGGCCCCTTCTGACATTACAAGCTTGTATTTATTTGCCTCCTCTACGTAGTTTCCAAGGCAATCAAATAAGACTATGCAAAGTCTATAGTGTTTGTCTGGTAATGAGCTAATTAAAATATAAATCAACTTTATATAGCCATAAAGCATTTTAATATACAGAGGCACAGTGCGGCTATCTGGAGAGGGAAAACTGGAATTGTATCATTTCACTCCTGAAACTCTAGCGATAATAAAATGCCGAGCTATAACCAGATAAGGCTGCACTGACCTGTAGTGAGGAGGGGGCAGCTGCTGGATGACATCATGGATTTTAACCAACCGTTCTTCATCTGTAGCAGCAGAAACCGCGTCCTGGAACAAGGCAGGGAGGGATTTAGCTGCAAATAAGACCAGATACCTGCCACAGCGTCTTGAACCATGTGCCCAACGGACTGTTCTTCAGTCGTGAGGTGGCTGCCGTTGCTCTTCTCTGCCTTCAGAGAGGGGTCTGTCTCTTGGGGACAGACGGGCACACAGATAATGCGAGAAAGGCCAAGTAAATCAAGAGCTGGGCCACTTTATGGCTTAACTGTACAGAGCAATTCCTTGCAGAGGGCGTTCAGCTCCAAGTAGCATTTGCTTCTAATCCCACTCCTGTTCAAGAAATCACTGGGGAATGGCAAACCATAGGGGAATTCTCACAAGCACTGTTAGTGTCCCAGTAACCTTCTACTGGGGCCCTGAAAGTGGAATCAATACGGTGTGGCATGGGGGACGAAAGCACGCATGAGTAAACCTAAAGGGGAAACAGAAAAGGGATCTCAAACCTGGGGCGCTACCGCACTTTTGAAACGGCAGGATGCTCCCAGCAGTGGGAATTCGGTGTGCGGGTAGCACAAACCGGATCGGTGTTAGGCTGGTAATTTTGGAGACTTGGGATCTCTCTGAAAACCCCAACTTAAGTAAGAGAAAGAAAGGTGTGTGGAAGACAGGTCCAGGTTGCTGCCGGATCCTTTTCAGTATTTTTCTGTTCAACCTGTGCAGATGAAGTCACGCTGAAGTGGAAAGTGAAAAGGCATTGCCTTGTACTTACTGAGAACTTCTCGTAGAGTTGATAGGTCAGCAGAGGGTTCGGGAGTTCGCGGAAGTACAGTTTGCAGAGGGAGCCCACGCAGTGAATGTCTTGGATGTAAATATCCTTTGTCAAGTCAGGAATCTGCTCGGAGTCGAACTCGTGGCTGGAAACGAGAATAGAAAGATGGGCAAAGGGGTTTGAGAAGGAGGAATGAAAAGAAAACCCAGCGCCAATTACAGTCAAGAAAAGCAAGGGTTTCCTGATTTACAGGAAAAAATAAATACTTAGTCACCAAAGCCACACGACTCATGGTTGTGCTGCTGCTAGACTGGATTTTTCCAAAATGAGACTTTTTTTTTTTTCTAATAAGGCATTTTCAGGTAATTTTACAACTGATCAGCTAGTCTGCAATCCCTTTTGCTGCAACAGGGCCTTTCACAGAGTCTCCAGAGAATGTCTTCCAAGACCACGGAGGCAATCTGAATATTTAACTGCCAAGGGCTGTGACAGGGAGCTGCCTGGAGGAGGAGTGCCCACAGGTCTGGGTGAAAGCTGCTGTCCCTTTGCATTTCAAAGGCCTGGAAATTGAAGTGATAAAGCCATGCGAGCAGCACCATCGGCAGCTGCCGCACATGGAAACTAGCGTGTGCAGAAATTCCTTGGGGACAAGCTGGTGAGCTGAGCACGCCTCTGCTACAGGGCAAAGAGAGCCAGGAACCACATGAAAATCCCTGAGCATTCCCTTGGTTTTCAGAGAGAGAAAAACCAAAATCACAAACATTTATGAAATAAAAGCTGAGCTTAGAAGGCCAAGGGCTGGCTCGCTGCTAGAGTATGTGCACGGAAAGTGCTGTTTCAAATTAGCAGGAGAGATTTGCAGGGACTAACGTGGTGAGTCAGGCCACAGGGAGCTGCGCGAACACGGCTGCTCTAGCTGAAGCTCGGTTTCCCTACAAGGGGTCTTTAAGCTGTAAACCAAAACGGCTTATGATCGACGCGGGGAGTCACCCTGTCTACGCTGCAACCACAACAATGTCGGGGGGCTTGGTGGCAACATCCCCGGCTTCTCCCCCCGTCCAAGCCAGGCAATTTGTAACACGGGAGCTAAAATCAGCACAGCTCAAACACCGAGCTCGCCTGCCTCTGCCTACAGGACAGCACCAGTTTGTACCCGTGTCCAAGGCGTATTTGTAACCGCAGCGGTCAACCGTACATCCCTTACAAGCTCAGGAAGGAGCTCCTTCCTTCCCCTAGACACGAAGGCTGTGTGAGGGAAGCTGTTTATACTACACTAGACTGGGGGGGCAGAAGAGGTCTCTACTTCCTCAGACAAGAGGGTGAACAGCCCACCCCAGTCCCTCATCCCAAAGACAGCACAGGAGGAGGAACTAAAGGTCTCTGCCACAATCCTCAGTGTTCAGTATACACTGCTCCCACCGCCGCGTTCTGACTCATCACTTACTCACATCTGGGAGAGAAACTTGTTTCCTGCGCTTGGCTCGACAGAAGAAGGGAGATCAGGGAAAGGCACCAACCCACCCCACACAAATACACTCAACCTTGGCTGAGGTTCTCTGGCCTTAGCCCACCCTACTCCAGTACTCCTGGTACTCCAGTAGATTCTCCCTAGGACCTCACGCCGCGTCAGAGACCTACCCCTGCAGAAGCAGAACATGGAGTGAAGAAAGGGAAGCCCTACTACATTCAGCCTTTTTTCTCTCTGCACTGGCTGTTTCGAGAACTACATGTTATTTCTTTTGACCTCAAAAGAAGATTTTGTTCGTAGAAGACTACAACTTCACGGTCTCTCAAAACAAGCCAGCGCCAGAATACGGGGATGCACATATCCACTCAACACTCGCTCTGTTTTGCCTACCAGCCAAATAAAGGCAGCTACTGCGCTACTGAAGAGCCAGCCTCTGTCCTGGAGTAAATCTCCCACGTGGAATAAATTCTCTAACTTTCTCTCCAACCAAAAAGCCCTTTAAATCCGGGAGATCCAATTCTTCTATGTGAAACTTAAGAACAGTGACTCATTTATAAGGATACTGCAGCCCTAGCTTTGAAATAAGCCTAATGATCTGTTTATATAGCTGGAAACTACAGCAATGCAACGTGTCCTACATTAATCAAACACTTATGAAAATCTGTAGTGATTTAGATGAACAACAGGAACCGTGTCTACAAGTTATGCCATGTACTCCCTTTTGTCTTCGGAACATCTCAGAAAATTGAAAAATAGGCTGTCACTTCCATTCTCTGTACTATACCAGGGAATTATGCCATTAAAGTTTTAGAAAACCATTTTAAAAGCACCTTTGGAAAACAGTGAAGGAGAAAACGGTCTTGGCAACACAAAGGGAAAAAATGGACTAGGGCAGCGATTAGAAAGACGGTCCAGCACAAGTCAAAATGGGGAATTAAAGGGATGTAACTGAAGCAAGGGCAAACATTTTATTCAGCCAAGACTGCTGTGGGCAACAGCTACAATCAGAGTCTGTGCAGCCTGCATATCAAAGCCTCGGGAGCAGATTTTTAAAATGGAACTTGTGATGAGAAACAGGATTAAGCCAAACTGGAATAAGCCCATCCATACACGGGTTTGTATGGTAACCGTACCGGCTCAAACCTGTCCTCCGAACTTGAGAACAGCTGGTACCAAAAGGATACCCTTCATATGGAAAATACCCCTTTGCTGCCTCTGAGAGGCCGTGGGCCTAGGATCAACGCTGGCATTAGTCACATCCCACTAGGTTCTCTCAGTCCCTTCACAACGGAAAAGTGCAGGCCAAATGATGGGAGGAAAAACAGCCTCACAAAAGGATAAAGACCATTTACCGTGATGAGGACAGCTCCTAACTGGGGAGGGGGGACACCTAGCCTCTCCCTGCACAGCCACGCAGCATGGCAATGCCACCCACCAAGAATTACGCAAGTATTCTTTGCATGTTACCAATTAATTGCTAATATGCCAGGAGTCCAAAGCAGCAAGGAGAAATACCAGCTGCTCAAAAGGACTCTGGGAGCAAGAGGAAACAGGAATGAAACGTGACAGCACAGTGACACCACGATCCCAGAGCCTTCCGATACTCTATCCTGAAGGAAAACTTCCTGCAAAATGAATTCTACTGAATGAGCCTGTGTCGCTCCAAAACAGTGACAAACCCAGCGTCCCATCCATCGAGTACAGACTGCACACCCGCATCGGAGCTGCTGGAACAGTCTGCTCCACAACTGCCATAGTGCAGGCTTCTGAAAGCACAGCCTTTGAACCTAGCGCGTGCCCCATCCGTCCCGTGCAGAGAGGTTTGTCGAACGCAGCGCCCTTACCGTAGTTTCTGGATGTTGGACGCGATCCCAGACAGACGATATATTCCATCCACAATGCCATGTTTCTCAATGAATTCAGTGCAGCTCTTGAGGACCTGGGGGACTAAAGAACAAGTGCTGTCGGTTAGTTGAGGATGTTATTAAAGTCCTAGTTCAGGTTGTGGTCTTGTCAGATGCCATAAACTAAGCCCAGCTGGGCTACTGCTGTAGTTTTTCCTTAGAGGAGAAAGCCTGTAAGAAATGTAACTTTAGGAGTTGGTGTAGAAACTGGTCAGAGGTGTTCTTTGCTTTAAAGGTATGCCAGGATATGAGTCAGGCTGAAAAAAGTCAATTCTGGTCAAGCAGAGTCAGTGCAGGTCCCATCACAACTCCCACAAGAACCGTGGTGGTAAATTCCATTCCAGAAGAGCTATAAAATTGAATAAATACACTCTCTTTGGCCAAAGCCTTCCTTTGTTTTGAAATCTATACAGGATTAACCTATACTGCTTGGTTTAAGCAAATAAAAACATTAAGGAGATGCTACTTTCTGCACCAGGGCCAGGAGAGTTTTTATAACTGATAATTTCATCCCCAGTGTCTACCCGAGCGTGACTGGATTTAGATAGCTACACAATATACCACACTCGCAGAACTTGCAGACAGACCAGGGTATGACAGAATGGAAAAAATAAGCCCAGAGGATACAATTAGGTGTCAAGTTAATATTCAAGCCGCTTCACCAACCAATTCCTTCCAGTTGACTTCTCAGCCTCACGCAGCATCCACTGCCGGAGCTATCTGTCCATCCTTGTAAGCTTAAGGAGGAACAAATTACTTTATTTCTAAAAGGGAGATAAAACTGCCCTGAACACAGGAACAAAATTAGCATTGAGCTCTTGTTAGCATCAGCAAATCTTCATGGGAAAAGCTCAGACCCTCGTGGATTCCTCTGCAAGCCACCTTTTTGCTACAGCTCCTGTGATGATCTAGATTTATTCTTACATTAGATGCCAGGTCTGATCAATTTGCCACGTGACGCAGATTCTGAATAGGTCATGTGGCAAATCCCCTTATATCAAGCAGCAAATGCCATCTGCCAGTCAGTTCTCCTGAGTGCTACTGAACCTAGATGCTCTGTGCTTTCCCCTCCCCAGCCGCCTTCACTGCTTTTTTCCCGGCTTGCGGGAAACGCTCACGCGGCTGGAGAAAAGACTCATTTTAAATGGTTCCCTGGAAATCAGCGGGTGCATCCTGGGCTAAGGGCACATCTGCTCCGCGCTCGAGCACAGGACAGAACAAACCCTGTAAATCCGTGTGGCACGTCAATCACGCAGGCTCGGCTGTAGTAGATTAGGCCCTGGACCTGCTGCGATACTCGAAGATACCAAGAGAGAGTCAAAACTAAACCAGTCAGACTCTAGCACTATGCTCCTAGGCATTTACAGCACCTCACGCTGTTTTCCAAAGCAAGGTGCAGACTTTGGGGCAAGCAGAGCCCTTGCACATTAAGCAATGGCACGGAAAGAGCCTTGGAAACCAAGCGCTGCTTTTTTGGGGGAAGGAAAACCAGCAGAGGTGATCACCTTCTGCTCTCCTCTGCAGGTGCAATGGAAATGTCAACTCCCACTAATGCAGCCAGAAGACATTTGCAGAAGGAAACCTCAGCGTCCGCTCTGAAGCTAAAGGTACCTCTCGCAGCCTTGCGAGCTCAGAGTAGCTCCACAACTGTTGGCATTAGGAATCAACCAGACACACATTCAGGCATCTGAGCCAGGGTAAGCAACAACTTCTCACCCCCGAGTGAATACATATTTGGAGAGCATGTTGGTAAAACGTGCATCAGTCATCCACCGTGAGCTACGTGTCTGAGAACAGAACAGGCGGAACAGACGGCCCTAAATTCTAATACCGTTTCAAAAAACATTTTTGGAGGACAACACTTACCCCTTTACGCAAAAAGATTCAACGCCTCTTGAAGAAGAAAGTTTTTAAGGCTTTAAGTGGACAGCGAAGGAGTTATATCATTGCACTACAGTGTTAGGAGACAAGTGTGACCCCGGTATAAATCGGTGCAGAAAAGCAGAGAGATGAGAACAGCACCATCCATTGCAGCAAAGGCAAAGGACAAAGCTTTAGATGCTGACAGAGCGGCATCTTTTCTTCTGTGAGAAAATAGAGCACCCTAGACTGCAAGACACGCTAGACTCATGCTCATTTTGGTTTCACTGGGAACCAAGCAAGACCATGTGAGATGTCCACACGAGTGTCTCTCCCCACCACCACCCATTACAAAAAGCGAGAGGTCACGAATCGCATCAGCGAGCTGAGGGAGGACGCTGGGCTCAGCACCGCACCAGCGACATCTCCTCCTGCCAGCTGCCCGACTACAAGAGTCGCAAAGGCTTGGGTAAAGGAGTTTACCCAAGTTTTAAAGTGTTGTGGCAAGATCTGCTCATCCTTAGCTGCAAAATCCCAAAGACTTTAATGGTCCGTACTGGAGTCTGAATAGGGGTCCCCTTGAAATTAGTAGCACCCGTTGAAATAAATAAGCAAGCAGACAGCTCTCCTGTTTATCTACATACCATGAACACGGCTGGGACACCCGCCTGCGCTTCCTAATTGCAGGCCCGTGCCACAGGGAGCGAGCTCTGCGTGTTTCCAAGGCCTCATCCTTCTGGGGTTTATCTGGCTGTGCAAACAAACAGCACGGTGAGAACGGTATTTATGTACCAGTTCAGCTGAGCAGCGACCTGTTGTGACGATGTGGATCGGGTCAAGGGAGAACGGGGGGGAAAGGTGAGGGATGTGGCACCAACGGTACGCTTCCTAAAGTACTTCTTTGTCATGGGAGATCTTGGGCACAGTTAGAAGAATTTCATATACACTGAAAAAATTCTAGCAGGCTGCTTCTATGCATTACCTAATCTGGTTACCAGGACGATCTGTTCTTTAAGCTAAATATATCATGCCAGCACCACAGATATTTTGGGGGAATTCTGCATGGTTGGAGAGTGACTGAAATTCAAGTAGGGCTTTAATTATACTTGAAGGCCCTTTGCTGGAACGGTGACTTCATTTTTCTGATTTTTCAACAAAAATGACACCTGACAACTACGTGCGCGTTTAACCTCCCTCTCCCCTTTGAATCCCAAGCCCTTTAGCCAAATATACATTTATATATGTGCTTATACACACGTACGGAGGGAATAGCGTCTATTACCACCAGAATGAAATGGCAGGATGACAGCACAAGCTAAGACTTAATTTTGCGAATGTGAAGTGTGCCAAGACCACCACCTACAGTGGCTTCTGACATCATGTTGTGACTTTTCCAGGTACCTATCTATTGCATAAATCCCTCCCCTGCTGCAGAGGTGAACTTCTCAGTGTTTGGGTCCTGATTTTGGCTTCTAGATCCCAAAAGCCAATTACCAGATTGGAATCGGAAAGGTATCTCAGCTGCATCACAGTGGGAAACTGATGGAGATTTCTCCTCATAGGATGTAGCAGCACCTACACTAAAATTCTAGTAATGTTAGTTAATTACTGTGGTTTCCTGCAATTATAACAACCAGACTTGATGACGCAGGTGGTTTGTATTAACAGCCATAAAGGCCCACCTAGCTCAGCACCCCGTTTCTGACAACCGCCACGAGCAGGCCACTTCGGGAAAGATGCAAGGAGGGAACAAGCACAGGGTAACACACAGCGTATTCCTCCAGCCCCAACAATCCTCTGTGCCCAGAATTGGTGCCTGCGCTTATTAAACCCAGCACACAGCCCTTGCCGGTGCCGTGTTCCCTGGCAAGTAACAAAAGCGTGCTAATACTGTTGGGTTTATTCCTTTTCTGAGCAATACGGTCTCCAACCGCTGACTCCAGATAATCTCTCTGCAATGAAGTCACTCACTCAGCTGCAGCCTGCTAAAGCCCACTGGCAGGTGCTACATTTGAACACCTACCTCTTGTGAGAATCTGAGCGCTGTACACGTCTCCCGTTCCAAAAATCAATCACCTTCCCTCACTCCCTCCCTCCCTTCGCCATCTCAAATAACAGGTAGATCCAGGAAACAAAGCGCAAAAAGCTGGAAATGTGGATGGGATCAACAAAGGAGACCCTAGTGCCTTTCATCACCATAGCAGCGAAAGGAATTTACTCAACTCGTTCCTGAGCATCTCTCAGCTGGTTTGAAAGGTTTATTGCATCTCCTAGGGCTCGTTAACTGGTTAATTCTTTGCCATTAAGAGGAAGCAGAAGTTTTACGGTTTTCATTCTGAAGAACATTTTGATTCATCTTGAAATCAGGCACATTTCCTATCCTATCATCTTGGTTTTATTTTTTCCTTTTTAACCTTTTGTAATGTTCCCTCCCTGGGTTTTGGGAGGGTTGCTTTTTTTTTTTTTTTTTTTTTAATTTATTTTTCTTAGTACGTTACTGGAATCAGAACTATTTGTTCAGCCTGGGGAACGAGGCCTCCCACCAAGCTCCCCTCCAGCAGCGTCGTTTTCACAATATTACAGCAATAAGGTGAACTGCTGCACAAGCCAGGCCTTTTGGCTGGTTAATGGACCATAGCCTGCTGAAATGCAGCTGCTCAGCTGAATTCCACACATAGCAAACCAACGCGGAAAGCTAAACCTGCGGCCCAGCAGGAACAAGGAAAATGTAATAAACCGTCCTGCGCGCTGCTCTGAACCGCCTAAACAGAGGTAATAACCGTGGCTGTCAAGTATGTGTGCTGATACCTAGGGAGCATATGAAAAAAACAGAACTGAGTGAAGGAATAGAACAGAAGGTTAAGTAAGGGTTGTGTTTTGAGCCACGAGAATATAAATTTAAACAATCAGCCACAAGACAAAGTTTAGGTGGAGGCAGCTCGCTCCGAATTGTCCGGGCTGCCTGTAGAAAAGTGAGGAAGGATGGGTACGTGCAGAGGACAGAGCACCCCAAGAACACCCAGTACAATACAAAAGGTGCAAAGTACATTACGGATGTGCTCCTTTCTCAAGATTTGGTGACTAGCTGAGACTCTGACAGCTCCTAGATATCCAAAATTAGCCAAACAAATCCTGTCTCCCTTGCTATACTGGGTTTTGTAAGATCCCAACAATGAATATCCTCACCTGAAGAAATACAGTTGCTATTGCCCCAGTCATGCTTCCTATTTTTAGCTCAGTTTTGCAAAAACCGGTCCAAGTATTTCCTAAAAAAACCAGTAAAAAACCTGTAATAATTCAGACTGTAACTTTTCCTAGGAACCTCATTTCCAACCACTCATTTCTGAAACTCTTCCCTCCACCTTACAGTGAAAGTTACACAGAAGGTGTAAACCAGCATGTGACAGAGAGGTTAAAGATTCCTTTTTCACTGTTCTGTAAGGAGCCCCCTGCCACCCAGCGAGTCGCCTGCATGTGCCATTTTATAAGCACGCAGACCCCACCACCCCCTGCACATTCAGGGCGGGGGAATGAAACTTTAAAAGCTTCTCTTCTAAGGACTTTCATCTCACTCCTAAATCCGTGTCCTCACGTTTCAATCACCAGGAGTAAGAGAGAAGTACAAGACCAAGCAAACAGCAAACTTCCTCCAAGATGCTCTCTTCCCAATTTCCCAGAAGTACCCCACGTTAAAATCACTTACGGCGTTGATGAGTTGAGTAAAGCCTGAGCCAGCTATCGCAAGCTGCACTATTTCCTGGTAACATGCAGCGTTTTTATTTGAAGTGTGACTTTTGCACTTGGGAAAGTGCAATAATGGAAGAGGGGGCCATAAACCGTGAGTCAGTTCCAAGAGCAGATACCACACAGTGCCCGTATATGGAATCGGCCTCTGGCACCATCTGCTTTTTAAGACTGGACTTCTTTTTTTTATGGCATCTTACCCAGGAACTGTGTAAAAACAAAGAGCAAAGTTCAAGCCTGAGAAACATAAATCCCACTGTGTTGCATCAAGCTAGGCAGGTAGATAACCATGTTTTTCAAGTCCTGTGAGATCAGCAACGCTCTCGATGTTGTGGGCACGTCTATGCTAGGGCATTTCTGCACTTGAGGACCACAAGTGGTACCTTACGGCACTCGTAGCAAAGACTGGAGCCTTCGTCATCTCCCAGGCTGTATCCACCTACTTCTCTGGAGTTGGCTTTTTTGTTTTTAATAGTAAATATCCACAAGTGCAATAAAGATACTATGAATACGTATTTGGCATGTGTGCTAGTTTTTTCTGTTTAGATCAACTTAACTACAGTAAGTTGAGAGGGGAAAAGGTATCCACCTGGTTAAGAGTGGAGGGGTAAGAGCACAAGCAATTCCTGCACGGACTACAACATTTTTTCCCATGTTTGTTCCCCCTACAGCTGTAGTGTTTTGAAATGCAAAGTAATTTTCAACTCCCTGCTGTCCTCCGGGTCACTCAGGCATAAAGAATTTCTCTTCTCACAGCTGCAGGCAGGGGAAGAAAGACGAAAGAAGGGCAGATAGAAATTGTCTCTTCTTAACTGCAAAAGCTTGTTCTGCCTTTCTGCAACTACTTCCCCCAAACAAGTAATTCTCCACGGGGACCCCATGTACCTCTTTGTAATGCTAACCCCGTACCCAATAATCGCGAGTTCCAGCAATTCAGAGGGCAGATGGTGAAGCGGTAACAGTGCCTGTTATGTTTGGAAAGTTGCCCAAAACAGCTCCAAACTATTGGCCTTTAAAAGTATTAACTTGTGTTGAACGAGTTTGCGTAGCAGAGAACGCATCTGCAGGAGGTGGGATATTCTCTGCTCATCTGCAATTTGGGTCCACTATTGCACTTCTGCCCAGGCTGCTGGATCCAGCTTTTACGTTACACAGGTTTGTGTGTGCACAGGCACATACTACTGGTTCGGAAGAAACATTTAGGCACCTAAAACACACAGGCTTTTCATGATGTACAGAAGTGCTCCAGTGAATCTGGCACCGTTCCGTTTCCGAAATGGCTGAACCTGTTTAGATTTGTGAAATTACACAAATCCAACCACGGAACAAAACAAATACAGGGGATACATACAGAGAAGTTTACTTATTTCCTACAGACATTCACAAGGCTACTCTGGATCTAGCATGCCAACCTGTGTTAACACTTGAATAAAATACTGTTTAATGTTTATATCACGCTCTTAATCTTCCAAGTACTTCACAAGTATTGGAAACTGACCCTTGGGGCCAGATACGGACTATTAGTTTGATTTTACAAGCGTGGAGATGGAAGCAGAGATATCAAGCAAGTTCCCCGAGGCCACAAAAGGCCTGTGAGAGATGGGGTTTGAGCTCACGAGCACCCGGCTCCCAGCTCACCAGCCAGAACTTTGACTACAGCTTAGGTCTTTGATTGCCCAAGTCCTTTGGAGATGGATTTTCATTTAAAAATTACTATAAATTGTGAAATACTGAAAGGAAACTGGGTTTGGCATGTCTGAGGCCAACAGGTTTCAGTATCTCACCAACCTCCTGAAAAAAGGGATAGCCAAATGAAATAACAGCCAGCAGGATGAATGGAAGGGTACGGCTAACGTTACCTGTGAGCTCAAAGGGGCTGTCGAGTCACAACAGCCCCACTGAATTACTGCCCCAGGATGCAACTTTACAACCATTTTTGTCCCCCATTTACAATGTGTGCGCAGAGCTGTGGCAAACACGGACTCAGATGCAAGTGAAAGTGCCTGAGACAGGCCAGCATTTCTTCACCGCATAGCATAAAACAAGCAGAAAATGATAAAGATCATAAAAACCAGAGACGGTCAGTTTGGGCTCCAACACGCAAGGCAAATCACAGAATCATTAAGGTTGGAAAAGACCTCTAAGATCATCCAGTCCAACCCTCAACCCAACACCACCACGCCTACTAAACCATGTCCCAAAGTGCCACGTCTACACGTTTTTTGAACACCTCCAGGGATGGGGACTCCACCACCTCTCTGGGCAGCCTGTTCCAGTGCGTGACCACTCTTTCAGTAAAGAAATTTTTCCTAATATCCAATCTAAATCAGCAAGAGTATGTATCAAATCCTCCCCTTTGCTAATGATTTCTCAGACACGAAAGTAAATCACTTGGGGAGGAGAAAAAGTTAAGTGTATCTCTATGGCGTGCAGCTTATAAACAACTTTAAAAGTTTCAAGTAGTGGAAAAAACGTACTGATGGAAACCCACGTCCTCCCTATCTATAGGCAGCCGTCTCCTGTACACATTCGTGGGCATTGACAGACCAGCTACAATTTCTTGTTAACTAAATAAAATATTCTGGTGTAGGATTTGCCCTTTGACAATGACTAGCCACGTACCATACAATTCATTTCAGTTTTCTCAACAGGAGCATAGCGCACAGAAAAAATACTACTAAGGGAGGCAGAACAGGAAGATTTCCTGTCTCCTCAATACCTGCATTAGCTAGGCTTGTCAGGAAACCCAAGATACACCCCGATTTGTGAGCTGTAGCCCTGTGTATGAACCCTCCGCTTGCCACTTGTTTTATTTATGACTCTCTTTCCCCAGATATCAAGGAGGGCACTACAAAAATTATTGGATAAGTAAGGATGCATTATTTTTCCTGCTGTGCCAATGGAGAAGTTAGGATCCATTTTTTTGGGGTTTTTTTTTAAACACCTGTATTATGGTAGACAGGGTGAATCACCCTTCAGATATACCCATCTGCTTGGATAACCGCTAGATGCCTAAGAGTAAAGGAGATGAATCCTACTTTAAAGGGCTTGCCCAAAGTCACACAAGAAATGTCTTAGCAGAAAAGAGAAATGCAAACAAATCCTTCAAAACTCAGATTTATGTCCTAATCATGACCTCCTTTAGGCATATAAATGCTTAAAAATAGAGACATAGAGACAGAAGTAAAAGCAGGATGCCAGATCTGAACCTCCATGGAAGTCTGAAACTTTTTAGTTCGCATTCAAACTTGTCATCTTGGATCCTCTGAAAACACCTATTAAAAGCACAAAAATGCCCCAGGGGTTCATTCACAGAATGAATGCATCTAATATAAACCTTCAGCCTCATCCACAGCCAACGTTCTCCTCAGCCCTTTGTAATGACTGTGGCCAATGTCATCGTTCTGATCTAAGTGTTACCTTTTTCGTGCAGCGTTTCAATAAACCTTTGTATAAGAACAAGAAGTTATTGCTTAAACAAATCTATTGATGTGGCTGCCAGCATTCCAGTCATAACACTTCCAAGCACACTTGGGGAGCTGCATTCCAGGGTTGCGGCACCGCCACGGATCTACTTGCTATTTGAATTGTAGTGGGCGCAGGTAAAGCTTGAGGATGTGTGTCTGATGGAAGCCCTGCAAATGCTAAAAAGTCCTTCTGCAGCGAAAATCTTGGAGCAAAGCAATTCCCTATCGAGGACATGACGAGCAGGGATTTCACCTGGGCCTTCAGAACATCAGTTGGAAGTTCTCAGATTTCAGGGGCTGCCCTGTTTACAGTTAACAATAGTATTTAGAGACAGGAAGGGGAAAAAGCAACAATTTTGTAAATATTGGTAACTTTCTACTTTTCAGCAAAGTTCGCCTTACTTCTTGTTTGTCATGTTCAATTTCATTCTCCAGCAGTAAGAGAGTGAGTGGAAACTGGTTACATTTACCCTCTAAGAGTTAAAACATCAAGAAAAACTAAAATTAATAAATATGTAAGACTCAGCTGTCCTGAATGCCAAATCAAGGCTTCCTTCACAGATGGCAAAGATCCAGAGCCAGCCAGGCAGACTTTTATTATAAAGAAAATTATTAGCTAGTAAAAGGGACTCCTCACATTAATAGTAGGAACCAAAGGGATGACATACAGATTACCCAACTTATGCTTGAGCTAAGGGGAACCAGATTTTTAGAGATCCCTGCCAAGATGTTGCCCCAGATCTCACTCCTTGTGCTTCTCTCTTCTGGTAACAGTGTTCTCCCTATACTCAAATCTGCAATAAATTAGCATCAAAGGCAACTACATCACCCAACTGCAGCCAGGGGATCGCTCGACGGGAAGGATAACACCGGAGGACCCAGAACAAGCTGCAATGTCACCAGAGATCCCAAGGTGCTGTTAAGGAGCGTATCGGAACAGCATAATGACCAGCACAAGAGAATAAAACCATCCCTTGCAAGCAGTTGTTGCTAGCGCCCAGTACATGACAGGATCAAGATCCCGTATCTGCTAGTATTTGATCTTGCACGCAGTTCTGGAAAGTCTCAGCTTTCATTTTATTTTTTCTTCAATCCTACCCAACTTGTCCAAAACAATTGCTAATAAATTTGGGGAACTGGGAAGAACAGAAGGACAGAGGGCAAGAACCAGGTGTGTCAGTAAACTTCGTCTTTTGTAGGCATTTACTTTTTCAGCAAGAAAAGCAATACCTCCTCCTGTTGATTACAGATCACTGGTACTTTCTAATAATTCAAAAAGGAGGTATAGATCCTTCAAGATGGGAAACTTATTAATTAAAAATGAGTGCCATTTCTAAATCCTTTTTTTCCAACTATGGAAGCTGATGATGTATCAATACAACAAATGCATAAAGAGGTAAGAAAAATACCATTTGCTTTTAGTCTACAAGATCCTCTGTTAACAGAGCTGATGGTACGGTATGGATTACCTCACAAAATGAACACCCGATACCACCATTTTAGGGTTAGCCTGTGCTCCATTCTAAATGCCAAGAGAGGAATGATCTTCTCTATCAAGTGCCAGGCAACAGGAACATTTTCAGCACAGAAGAAGAACCGCCAGTAGTTTATACCCCATCCTCTGCAGTCCAGGCAATTCCAGCGCATCATTCCCAGCAGCATTTCAATATAAAGTACATTGGAAGGTAATCCCTCATCTGCTGCAGCTCACAACTCATTTGTTGCCAGAAGAGCAACGTGGCTTTTCTCCGGCACGCTGACCACGTGAGAGACCCGGCTGAGCGGCTGCTAACCGACTCCGACCGATCGGTGAGCGCCCGAAGCCGGAGAAAAACGGCACCACCGCAACTGCAACACCACATCCGCTGGCCTCTCCGTGCAGCCAGGCACAAAGTTTCTGCTAGCCACATTACTGCAGACTCCTACACTTGTCATAAATTCACAGAAGCTGTGGAGAGCTCCGTTTCGAAATATTCCAAGGCACAAACGAGGACATGGTACAGATGCTGCAATGCAGCATTTATTTAAACAGCTCCCACACCAAACAAACACATCCTCTGCAAGCACAATTCTTTCTAATTGGGGTCGAGCTAAATTTAAGTTCTATTTGGTTTCCTTTGAGAGAAAAAAAATTAGGGGGAGAAAGTCTCTCTACCTACAAAGGAAACAAGGCCTCCTCGCAAGTCAGGGATTATGCTGAATTTGCTGCATCTCACAGCTCCATAAAACAAACCAGCGTGGCAGGTGTCAACAGCACCAAACCAACTGGGAACATCTCTCAGGGTGATGAAGAAACAGCTACTCCCTGCTAAGCTTGGTCTGCTTCCAAATGACGCTTCATTGGCAGGGGAAGTATTCAAAACCCAGAAGGAGCCAACAAATGAATAACACACTAAAATTAAATGGAGACGGGCCTCTTAAGGCAGGCTCCACTGGGTGACTAGAGCCGACTGGAGAGGTATTGTGCAAACCAACATACTTGAAGGGAGTCAAACACCACCTTTGCTAGGTTTAGACCCAACAGAGAAGTAAAAAATCCCCCGCATCAAAGCTGGTTTTACTCCTACAGGTACCAGCCCGTAATTCAGTACTGACATGTGACAGAGAAGAGGAACCAGAAAGACACAACGCTGTTACTTCCCCTGGAAGCAACGCACCTATGCACACCCCAGGCCAGTGACCAGGAGTGGTCCTAACCCCCTTTTTCCAAGCAGCTTAGTACACAGATGATTTTGAAAAATAATCCTGTGATCCGCCCATGACTCAGATCCTCATCTAAGAAACCGGACAACGATGCTTCCTTCCCCTCACTACTGTCCTGTTTGCAAGGACCTTTGGGAAAGCACCGATTCACACCATGTGGAGGTGTAACTCCTACCACAGAAGGGCCCCATCATTGTTTGGGGAGCTCAAAGTGTCAGCACACTACAAACTGGAATTAAAAAAAAAAAACACAAAAAAACCCCAAAAAACAAAAAAAGCCCAACCAATCCAAACCCCAGGACACTGCCTGTCTCCAGTTGCCAGCCCAATAATCACGGCAATCCCCAACATGAATCACCAGGCATACAAAGATTTTAAGGTGCAGTACTCACCCCTACTGCTGTTATTGTAAACATTTATTAAAAACTTTACCTCCCTTCCTATACCAGCTTAGAGTGTTAATTCTCAGATCCATACCCATCAATTAAAAAAAAGACAAACTGCATCCTCATCAAAAATCAAAAGGCAGCAGCACCACCAGCCTGCTTGCTCCACTCATCCCATCGTACCCAGACACCCTCCCCTAGGGAGAAATTCCCATAAACACACGTGTTATGCCCTGAAGTTCAGCAGACGCAAGTTCTGTCACGCCAGCCCGGGAGGAACCTTTCTGAAGAGAGAGCGCTCTGCCTCAGCACAGGACTAATATCAAAAACTCAGGTGAGCGAAGAGAAATGCTTTGCTAGTTCAGAACTCGGCGCACGCCGAACACCAAGCACGCGTACGGAGCCTTGCAGGATGGCATCCCCTGGGCTCTTGCTCCGTAACAGTATGACAGGTCACATTTCTGTTGTCGCCTTCCTCCCGTACATCTCATGCCAATTTATTCTCCTTTTGAAAGAGGCACAACGGATGCAGAATGAGAGTGATTACTTGCTGAGCCCACAGAAAGATGACATACTGCAGGAGGTAAAACATTTCCTCTGTGTTTGTAAATTCCCTTCTGGGTATAGGCGATAGCAGATGCACTCTTCTCCTAGCTAAGCAGTCTGAGCCAGCTGCCTCAACACAGTGTTTAGTACAAAAATGTTAGACCTATTTCAGCTTTTGTCCGTCCTTATCCCTTTTATTCTCTCGGTCTGCTCCTCTCACCATTTCCTATCTAAAAGACAAGCAAAGTTTCAGATGTTCATGACTGCAAGACTGGGACTGCTCGTGTTGTTTCACAGTGAATTCTTGAGAATTTAGGCTTTGTCAGGTTCCCAAAGCTGGTAATTAGTAAAATTCTTCACATAACTCCGGTTTGCACTTCTGAGGAGCACCCAAATGCCTTGCCACTCATTTCAAACACTGCGGACAGTGTCATTTTCTCTTTCAGTCCTGCTAAATCTTTTGCATATTGGACAGCAACCCATCAAAACTAGCATTAACCTAAATGAATCTATGAACGTACTGGATTCTTTTTTGCTTGCTTTTTTTTTCTGAACTAAGATGTTTTGTAGTTGTAATCCTACAGCATGACCAGCAGGTACCATGCGCAGACTTCAGCTACAGTACTCTGCACTCCTATAAAAATACTTGTTTACATTCTGGTTACGAGTTGAAGGAGCAGGACTGCATCTTTGCTCTAATTAATACAATTTAGGGTCTCCTGTGGTACCTCAGTCTCCTTTCAGCAGATCAGAACTGCAGTCGGCTCCAAGACTGAGAACGTTAATGCTACAGAATGAGGGAATCTTAAAATGCTGTGCATGCACGGAGCTTGATTCACAAGAACCCAGAAATGTCTCCACAAAACCAATCCCGGGGATTACATCACTTGGAATACAGGTCAGAGCGCTGAATCACACAGAAAAAAAAACAATCCTGCTGTGTGAAATGGAGACATGCCCCTGTTAACAACATTCAGTTTGGATCGGCTTCAGTCCCAGGAGTTAGGAAAGAGTTATTAAATCAAGGGTGAAAGCAACTGGTAACTTCTCAGATGAAGAGACCTCATTAGCACAGCTCAGCCACGGTCACTCGGCTGCACATGATGGGAGGGGAGTGACCAGAACAAGCAGCGAGCTCCTAGAGAGCGTCAAACAGGAGCCTCCAGTGGAGTTAGAACAGTTTAGTTCAGCTCAGGATGTGTCTTTTCTTGCTGAATAAAATGTGCACCCCTTAAAGCCAGGGGAAGAAGTCAGCGCAGAGGGCAGGGAAAAGCTTTAATTATTGCTGACTTGTGCCTAACTAAAATGGACAGGAGGAGAGCTGGGGATGAAAGAGAATTCTCTCTTTCCCATTAATGAGCTCACTCTGCTGGCACGTCTCCTGCCCTCCAAGATTGCTCCCACAGCATGAATATAAAACCAGCTCTATAGCTACCCGGCAGTGTAAATTACCTACTCCTGATGTAGTTCTTACATGGGTTACTGTCTGTTTCTGTCTCCAAACCATCCAGTTTCTGGCTCTCTGATGCTTTTCAAGCCCCAGCAATAAAGATCTCTACTGGTTCCAATTAACAAGCCAATGAGCCTTGCCACAGTCCTGATTCCATAAGAACAAGCTCATATTATTCACCAACTGGTAGTAAAACATTTCATGTCAGGAAAGGGAGCACACGTCGCTGTTACCAACTGAATCAGTTGGAAAAAGTGCATGACATGGCTCCCCACCCTTTACCGTCCCTTTTCCAAAAGGTACTCGTACGAACAAGGAGTCTGAAGTACCACTGAAAACAAATTTAACAGAGAAACTCCTTTCCTACCCCAGACGTCACTTCACTTCTCCTTCAGCCTGCACGCAAAAGCTGGGAGACTAACAACTTTGGCATGAGAGGTCTAGAGCAAAATCTACTGCATTAGGCAAGGAGCAAAAATATGAAACAGATCAACAAGCTGACATAGCCAGACAGTGATCTACACCCATCACGAATTTCCTGATGGCTTTAACTCCTGGGTAAATGGGCTGCAGCCCCTTGGGTACTCCATGCTGCCTTCCTAAGTAACGCTCAGCACGGGCCGTTTATGGCAATGCCCTTGGCTAGTGAACTGTGAAAGAACACAAGTCCTCTGTTTGCTACTCGGCAGTGCAGGTACCTCCCCGATTTCAGAGCCTAGATTGGAGATGTCAGAGTGAGAGGGCAGGAAAGAGCACGTGAAACAAAAGTTTATCCGAGGAAGAGTAGTAACAATTGTGTGACTTTGTTCTTGGAATGGACAGCTCTTCTCTGCTGCCTGCCTAAAGCGCTGATGGGAAGGTGAAAGGGACAGAGAAGAGCTACAGGAAACTCACCATAACAAACGGAGAGAAAAGTAAGCTGTGACGAAACATAATATCCAGTTAATTCCTGTAGATTTTGTGAAATCAAGGGAAAAGGCAGATGAAGGATTTACACTGCAAATCGTGCTAGAATCATACAAAGGTACCGAGCTAGAGAAATGTGTGGATTTAACACACCAGTTAATTATTCATTGACACTGACAAATAAATAAAGTTTATTTCCCTGCCAAAAAAATACTTATTCGAAGACTTCAAGAGGTTGAGAACTCATCTTCAGTAGTTCCATCCATCTTCAGCGCTCCCACGTCAAGCCACAGTGCTTGCTTCTTATTAGCATTAGCCTCAATTTATCTTTCAGCCATCGATTTTTGTTACACGTTTCTCCACTAGTACCAACTGGCCCCTTCCTAGATACGATCACCCTGAAATAAGATTCCCAACAGAGGAAGTACTCAAGAACGGATTGTTTCTTACCGTCATGGCCAGAGTTGAGAAGATGCTCTCCCAGGTCACAGCCGAACACCCTTTCCTTCAGGATCCCCCGCTGTTTCAGCTTCTGTTTTGTTGGGCGCGACTTCATGAATGTACGAAGGAAGGTGATGAGCTTGCCGTGTTTTTTTGACACTGCACAACAAAATAAAAAAAACAACACTTCACTTTAGATTTGGCTCGGTTTAGGCAAGGCCAAGCATAACACGTTCTACAAAGCACGCAAGAACTGTAGTAACATTAGTATCAATTATTTACAGAAACAGATTTTCCAAGGTCCGATACTAGACAGAGACTTGGCTTTTGTTCTAATTCTTGGCTAGCACAGAAATAATAGGAGACAGCTGTAATGGAAGAATTTAACACAAAGCCACATTTATCTGCAAAGCAGCTTCAGGTGGGAGTGTACTAAAGGACTGTCATAGCATATTGGATGGTGGGCAGCACCTGAGAGCTACAATTTTCATCTCTGGAAAAAGGAACAAGGCTAAACTTCCAAAATCAGTAATCTCATGTACATTGACAAACAGGGTACATCATCTACAAGCAGAAATAAATGCTTCGTTACTGGCTCTCATTCTAGCAGTCTTAGGCGCCTCCAGAACAAACGAATGACTAATAACATCTGAACTCAGAGGACATTTAGCTCTAAGTGCTACAGACTGCCCTTCCAGCACACCTGCAGTTTTAATGAACCTCGCTGCAGCTGTGGAGGTACAGTCCATTCCAGAGCATTACCAGCTCCCTGAGTCTTCTCAAGCCTTTGCAAATAAAAAGCATTACCATCTTTGTTTTGTTTAATAGAAAACTAAGGCAGCTGATTTGAAGAGATGCAGGTTATTCCCTCCAGAATAAATACAAGAGGTCTACAAAGAGATGAGGACGTAGCTCAGGAGCCATCCCTCCCAACCTCCAGCTCCGTTTCCCTACGCAACGCCACGTGGTCTCTGTGCTACACTGCTGAAGTCAGTCACTCTGTTAGTCCCGCTAAAGGAGCACAATTCGCAGTGGAAGGGAACAGAGAGTAACACAGGGCAGAAGTGGGTGACACAAATAAACTCACGCGGATTGGGAGGAGAGGCCGAGGGCAGGTTTGAATGGGAAGCAGAACAATGCCCTCCAATGTCAACTTTCCTTCCCGAGGCTCACTCTGAAAGCAAAAGGGCTCCGGCCTCCCCAACAAAAGTGCCATTGTATACATGATTTAAAAGCAGTTTAACTTCAACAGAAGAGCTCTATTGAAAAGAACAAATCACTAGGTATAAAAGGCTGTGCTTTGTGAGGAAGCCTTTACAGCCCCAGGAAGCTGTAAAGGCTCCTGCCGCACCGCAAGGCAATACCAGCAATCACTCTGCCCTGCTCCATCTCAGATCCCAGAGAGGGAAGACAACTGTGTATTTCACCTGCATTAAAACCCTAAGTACTGTCATCAAATTTCAGCAGAGCAACGCTATTTCAAACAAAAAAGAAAAGCCATGAAGACCCCTGGTGACAAAGGTGCATCTCTTCGGTGTCACTACTGCTCGGTAACACGCACAACCTGAAATTCAGTGAGCAGCCTCGGAAGCTGGGACTCAGCAAAAGAAGAGATTTATGCAGTAATGCTTCATACAGGCGGACAGGGTATTCTTCAGCCAGACAACATGAAAAACCTCATCCCATGAACAAGGTTATACCATGCTATGCTTCATGATGTTTTAATCCCTTTAAACAGCTGAGTGTTTTTCCTTCTATTTTACCAGGTATTGATGCAGTTCCGCTATTTATGACAAACCTGATTCCAATGACCTTAACGTATTTCTAGCTATGTGAGTGGAGTAGAGTTCTGCTTTTGGATAAAGCCCCTTTTAGCAGTGTGACACCACACTGACCTGCAGCAGCCAAATACATCTGAAAACCTGAAATCCTAAAACCTCCAACAAACCCCATGTCTGCGTTCTCAACAATCAAACCCCAATCATTTAACAAAACGCAGAAGCACTGAGCATGACAAACTGTGGCTATGGGGGCTTTAATTAAAGGAATGTTTTCAGTTTGACAGGGTTTTTTTAATGACACACAATAAACGAACAGATTGTGCTGACACGCCAAACAAAGTTAGGATCGATTTTGGTTGTATCCATCACCGCAGTAAAGCAACGGCTCATTTATCATCTCCTATTGGCCCCGCTCAAGAATGCACGGAGGCAGAGTCTCATCCCCACTTGTGTGGAATTTTGAAGGGTTAGCACCCTCGGGCTCCTGTGATAGGGCTGTTGGAGGTGACAGACCTGAGACAGATGCTTTTACAACAGTCAAATGAACAGACAAATAAAGCAATTACTGATAGGTATGTATTCATTTGAATCATTTCACAGACTCCGTATACAGTTCTGCATGAAGTATCTTGCTTGACTTAATGAAAAATGAGTCCATCAGATAATGGATTTAAAATGGAGAAAAATGCATCCAATTCCAGCACTGCAGAAATTCTACTAATGCTGGTGACCAGGTCAGCAACTGACTTTTGGGTGTCACCTCAGGCATTAAAAACAGAAAAAGGTGCAATGGGTACACTCTGCTTGGTATTGATACTTGTTTACATCACTAACCAGAACGGAGACCTGAGTTTTTAAAACACAATAAATCTGCTCTGCCTTTAAATCTGCTCTTCCCTTAAGCCACTCGGTACAGGCTAAAATAATTGTCTTGTTTTCTGCATTGTTAAGTAGACTCCTACAAACACACTCCCCGTAGCGTACCAGTGCAACAGCCCAAGGCACTGCCAGGGCAATGCCTGAGCACGTTAAGTACCCAGAAATTCACTTATCAACAGCCCGCTGAAACATTTGCATGGTTCCTTGGTTAAAGGCAGTTTCCCGCACCGCTCTTCTCTGAATCACTGCCTCCTCTGTATGAGAGTTTCTCAGGCTAAACCAACTTCAGGGTTTCATACCTACGCAAGAATGATTCACCGATAGGAGTTAGGCTTCTTCTGGGTGGGGAAGAAAAGGGAACAGAGAGCAAATCCAAGCAGTCATCTCTTTGCTGACAGGTTATAAAAAAGAACAAAAAAGCAAGTAGGTGTCTGATAAGGATAAGCTCTCAGGGCTCAGGAGGCTGTCAGGCAAGCTGTCTTTCTGGCAATAGCAATAGAAGGTGAAATGCTTTCTGTTCTGCTTCCAAGTCCTCTGGCATCATTTGACCCTGAAACCAGCAATGCATCCGAAGAGAGATTTAATTTCTGATGCATTTCGGTTTAGATGAAGCTAGCGCAGCAGTCCCGGTTTCTGGATAAGCACCAATGCCAAGGTAGCTACCAAGAATCCTGCAGAATAAATGTTCTCAGCTCCAAAACCCTGGTCGCAAGCCTTGGCTGTCCCACTGGTGACAGCACCGGCAATAACAAGCAGGGCTCTCCAGCTGCAGCACGGAGTAGTGGTCCTATGCTCCCACACCCATGTGTCGATCTTGAAACCCCCAGAGTTAGTGAACGCCAAGGAAATTATGGCATCAAGGCACAGGGTTTAGACCAGAAACAAATCTGAAATTGTTACAAACTAAGGAGATGTGAATAAACTAATTAGCCCTTTTCTACCTTCCTCTATTGTCCCACGAATAAAGTGGGGTTATGATAAATCTGAACCATTCACCGTTTGTGTCTCCATGTGAGGTGTTCAGGTTGATAAGTGACATAGAAATAAATTCAGATGATAAAGCTGCATTACCACCAGATGATTTTACATGGTTGCTACAGTCAGAGATGCTGCTGAATTACCAACTGAAAGGCAAACAGAACTAGACAAAAACCCTAACATTTATCCATACTACTTGCCACCTCAGATTTAACCACTATAAAACAAATTGTTTACCAAGCAACGGAGGCTTTCCTAGGAGGAGCAGGGACTAATTCTCCTCAAAAAGGCAAGTTTGGCTAAATATCCTGGCCTGAACATGCAAAGACAAATTCCCCATCTAGCATAGTGATACTGGCTGGGGGGAAAAAAGAAAAAAAAATCAAAACCCAAACAAAAAACCCCACCTGAGGTTGGACTACTTGTGAAGTTTTGCTGGCACAAATGTGTCAATTAGGAGTGAGAAAAAATATCACACCCTTAGCTGACATAACTACGCTGGCCAAAGTCTTTATATGGTGGGAAGGGAGGGGAGAAAAAGGAATACTTGTGCCAGGCAGTTTATTGTGGTTTTGGGAAGCTGCCATACACTGTACCTCCCTGAGGAACATTTGTCAATCAAAGCATGCCGTTGTTGCTATACCACCAAGCTTTTGTAGTATAAGCGAGGCCCAAATTCCCCTGACATTGATAAAAACTATTAAGTAACAATTACTTCATTAAAAGCAGGGCTTGTTCACCCTAATGCCGCAGACTGACAAGGCACTTCAGGATATACTTTCTGCAGCTTGTTTACTGGAGAAACGTGTCAGGCACCAGCTGATTCAAAGTAGTTTCATGGCTGTTGTTCAGCACAAGATGCTTCTCCTGGGTTACTTTGGGAACCCACTCCAAAGCTCATGGGGATCTCTGAGGATATGAGGAGGACGCCTCCACCTTCCTCCGACCTGCTGCCCTCACGGGCCATCGTGGCACTCCTGTTGTGTTCCCACACCTTTCTGCGGGGTTGCGTTGCGAGCTAAGTCACTGCGGCGACCCGGATGAAAAATAATCTGCTGCGCTTGATGCTCTTCCAGCAGAAGAGGATGAGCAGTTGTGGCAGCCCGAGTGAGGGGGCGGCGGAGCACAGCGCAGGAAAACGGACCTTCTTAGGCCGAGCTCCCTGCCAAAGCCAACACGCTGCAAAACCATACCCTCGGCCTGCTGGCAAACAAGCTGAATTCTCTGCGGCACAACCGAGCCACGGAGCGCCAACTTCTGATCCCTCCTGTGCCGGTATAGATTTGACAGGGATGCAATTACTCTGGATTTACGCCCCTAAGATTAGAGCACAGTCCAACGATACCATGTGTCTCGGCCCAAACTGCAGAGGTATCATGTCTGGGCCATAAAACTCTTCCCGAGACCACTTCTAAAATGTAATATTTAAATACAATTGACCAAAGCGTTGGCAACAAAAGGAAAGGTAGGATGGAAAAGAGCACTGGCTCCTGACTTTGGCTTTGAATCATGGCGACCAAACAGGAGAAGCCTTTTAATAAATGCAGCCTTACCGTCTCCCCAAAATTATTTTGTGCGTGCATTTTCTTCCCCTTTTCAGTAAGAAAACCCCCATGATGCAAATGCTTTGAGAACAAAATACAACGCAGTCAACCCTGCAGCCCTGGACAGCATCTCCCATCTTACACACCCTGCCTCCTTTCAAAGACCAGGGGAAACAAAGAACAGAAAAGCAAACATTGACAGATTTGCACATTTATGTGGACAAAAGCCTTGCATATTTACGTGGACAAAAAAGCCAAGCGCTGGCTCAGCGGACGTCCAGGCATACGGTGACCCAGCAACATATTCTGAACAGGATAATGGCAGCGTCCTATAGGACATCCTCACAAACCCACTGCCTGTCCCCCTGCAACCTTATTAGACTTTGCCAAGGGAAAACAAACCCACGCTAAACAAATAAAGAACACCTGCTTCATCTCCTGCTGCTATCACTAATATCTGGGTTTTGAACTCATACCGAGACAAAATCCTCTTCGCAGGATCGTTGGCAGCAGCATGTTTTCTAATACAGGGTTAGTAAACTTTGACTCAAGAGAAAATCTTGGAGGGTGTATGCTGACCCGCATTCCCAGCACATGGCCGGCGTGTTTCCTTCTCTTATTATTAACAGTGATTTTACAGGCTACAGAACCCAGCTGTCCCCTGCTGCGAGGAGAGCATGGTGCTAAGGTCAAAAGCAGGAACATGTGTGGCTGCATAGTTTAAAATATATCAACAAACTGCAACATCCAGTCACAAAATCAAAGATGGAAAGAGGTGTGGGAATGTCGTAAAAAAAGCACAGCTAGGTATTACAAAACAAAAGTGAAATCCATCCTCTCTGAAGAGAGATTTACAGCAAGTCGAGCTAAAATTTTTCCAGGCTATGAGCCCCTCAAGACCCATTCTCCTCTAAAATTAAACTCTACTGCTGGGAGAGAAAGAGCAGCAGCAGACTCTTTTGAAGAAAGAGCAGTACCAGCAATCAGGACGTGAGAATCCGCGTTTGGTTTTGCCACGTATTTCCTATGCTCCTGATTCTGCCAACACTCAGGAACACATTTAGCTGTGTGAGTGGACCGAGTTCAACTGGTTCCCCACACAGCATCAGTTATCTCGGCCCCTCCTTAAAACCTCAGTAAATATTTTTAATATCCATCCCTTCACACTTAGAAAGACATGCTCTGTGGACCCACATCTAACTGAAGAAGAATTACACCAAGCCAAGAACTGAGTCACATCTCCCAGTTCTCTGCCATGTTCCTTAGCAACAAGACATTTTACTCCTTTCCTCCTGCCACAGCAGATTCTATTTTGGAAGCTAATTTATACAGCCCTAAAAACCCCACCAGAATCTGGAACCACGCACCACCAAGCACCATCCTTTAGTCCTTGAACAGGACGCTGGTTTTGAAGGACTAACCAACACCACATCAATAATTGCACTAATCTCTGCACCGGGCTCCCTTGTTGGTCACAGAGATTTTCAGAAAGAGATTTTAAAATTCCATAGACGTAGTTTAAAAATATCCTTCTATATCCAATAACCTTCGTAAATGTGTACTTAACAATTTGGTCTATAAAGAAAAGAAAAATAAAATAAAAACGGCTGCGTGCTTTTTGATGCTGCAGCATTTATCTTGTGCCAGGCTGACATCAGTTAAGGCTGGCCTCTGTGTTACAAGAAGTCATGAAATATGTTAAAGGTGATTAACTTCAGTGTCATTAGATTAAAACCATTAAAATTAACTATGATGACAAGCACGAGCCAAGAATAAGCACATATTTCCAGCTATCACAAGAGCACCGTACACATGGAGAGTAAAGCAGGTCATTAAAAGTGATAAGTGATGTTGCTGTTCTTATTTACAAAGTCTAGCAATAAGGAAGCCGCGCTTATTCCTGTATCTGCCCAGGCTTCTGGAGCCATCCTTTGGGCAGTGTCCGTAAGAAACAGCCTCAACAAAACTGCAACTCTTCCTCGCCCTTGCCAACCTCAGCCTTTGGCTCAAGTTGGAGTACCTGCTTATTCTGGTGAGCATAGGAACATCTGGCATCAAGAGATCTACCAGCTTGGCAACTCGGTGCATTTTCATGCCCAGATTATACAACCACCTCTGTCAGCTTCTGCTGCATTTGGGTCTAATTAGTCCTCTTCCAGAGAGAGGAGACTGCAAATTCAAAAGCTAACAGCATACCTGACCAGCAGCATCAATTGCTTTCAACATTATTCATCTGACTGAACACACATATCTGTAATGACACGTCCGAGGATTATCTACAGTCTGAACTGTCTGGAGAAGGTTTCTTCATGTCAATGAGAAAATGTGTATGAGAACCATTAACTATTTACAATGACAAAACCTGTTTCCATGCTCTTCGTTGCCAAATTTGTTATTTATAATTGGGTAAGAACAATAACCACAAGGTTAGCTCGATGTGTAAGTGTGTCACCTGCCCACAGATAGCAAAGCTTGGTACCAAGAAATCTGCGATGCCTTCCAGGCCAAAGATATGCCTGATCTTTTCACAGACTCTAAGGCCGCAAGGGAGCATTAAGATAATATGACCTGACCTCCTGAACAAACAGAGCACAGGACATCTCTGAATTAATTCCCTGAAGTACCGCATACCTACCCCGAGGGAAGCAGTATATGGTTAGGAGATATAAATCAGTTAGCCGAAGGCTAACTGAGAAAGGAGAGAGATTTCAAAGGTACAAGGGCTGACAAGGTCAATTTATTAATTCTATTAACATGTTTGAATTGTATCTGGAAAAAAAAAGCAGCGCTGACTAATACAGTCTTAGTGACAACGCAGCAGGGACGGGCCTTGGTTAGGAAACACAAGGGCCTCAAAGGGCTTGCAACTGGAGGCGAGCAAATACTACTAGATGGGGCCGTAGTTCAAAGGAAACAAGTTATCAGAGGCCCAAACTGGAAAACAAATAGGAGTTCAAAACAAAACGATTGAGATGAGGGCCTTTAGCACACACGGCACTAGTGTCAGCAGCTCAGGTGACACGAAAGAGGTTGCAAGGCCAGCAGCGGGACTGGGAGACAAGGGGAGCAAACTGAGAAATGTAGAGCTAGAAGAAAAACAGCAAGAGACACCTGCCATATCTTTTCTCTCCTTCATTCATACTACACGTTGCTAAACGTCTCTGCGTTCTAGCAGAGTTTAACGCAGTCCGTTTGCTTATCTTGGACTTTAATGATCCTCTTGAAAAACAATGTTCTGACTCAAGTAACTGTATCACTAGCACAACTAAACATCAGATCTGTCCGTCAAGGAGACAGTGTCAGTCTTTCACCCATGTTCACTTTGGGATATCGTGATCATTTGACCTTGCACGCCCAAGCACACCCTACAGCAAGATGTACTGAGGCCTCCATGTAGCACTGAATTTGCACTAAAGAGAATGTGATGCTGTAACTTGAATGTATCTCTAATACTTACACAATTCCTATAGTTTGACAAAAACCCCTATTTTAGAACAAGCCGAAAGGCTTGTCCCATGTGTCCCGTGAAAGGTGTTACTGGTTAGCGGATTTCTTATCTTGAACCTCGAGTGGCGCAGTAGCATTAAGGACAACCAGCTAAGTATCAACATCAACAACCAAGCATCAACGTCAACCAGGTGACTGTGTGTTAGATACTCTCCAGGTACTTGCAAATAAGGAAGAGAAGGGAGAACAATCAAGAGCCAAGATGCCACCTAACCCATCAGGTGACACCAGAGCAGGTTCAACTGCACCTCAGCCATCTCTGCCATTAGTTTCTCCAACTCAACAGTCACCAGTGACGAAAATGCCACACATTCGCTGTTGGTAATTACTTGAGCTGCTAGATAACCTTACAGATGGGAGTTTCTTAATGGCTGACCTCAACCTCCCTTTAATACAATCTAAACCAATGTTTATTGTCCTGCCTACAGCGGCCACGGCTTCAGAAAAGTCAAGACTCAACTGTTCTCAAACTCATACTTATTTGAAGGCAAACTGCCTTTGCCCTCCCTTATTCAAACACCAGCTGCACGCTGCATGCACTATCCTTCCTTGATCAAAAGGCTTCAAACAGTCTAAACGAAGTTGTAGCACGGCTGCTTGAGCCTCACCCACTCTATTTCTACTTCTGCTACAAATGGTAGCAGGGCTGCAGGAGATTTTCCAAAAACTTGACAGTAACCCAAGCCAACCCTGAATAATATCAAGTACTTTGGACACATGCACGCAGCCCAGAGCTTTCCCTAGTCATTCAAACACAAATAACGCTTCAGCCCAATCCTGACATCAGCTAAACCAGGATAACCGGAGTGACTGCGGCAGTCGAGTTACTCCAGTTTTGCACAGCAGCGTGCTCCAGCTTGGGTGGTGGGAGGAGGCGAGCAATGAAAAAAGATCTGACATGAATCAACAAAGAACAGAAGTTGAATAATCAGGAGTTTGGCAGATGGAGCCCAATCCTGGAGCAAGAGGGTGTTTGCTCTTATGCAAGGCCTTGGGAAGGACCCTTTTCATTCCATCAGGAAGGGACCTGAGCAATCCATCTGGAATAAGGAGAAGACTCGGGTCAAAGCACACTACACCCTTTTCTTAAACTGCACGGCACAGCCGTTACTTCAATCCTCAGCGTACAGACTCTACTGAAGTATGCGGTACTCCCAGTATAACAAGTAACATTGCTGCTGCTCTCCCAATCCCTTCACGGAAGATGCCTGTCTCCATTTTCACTAGCCAGAGGGCAGCTGTTTACAGCCCAGACCAGTTACTTTCAAATTACAGGAACCTACTCTTCCAAGATTGATATCGTTCTGCTGCTTTTTCTATTTGCAACCCCGACCTTCTAAATTGTTTGTACTTTAGCTATTAACACCTGCATTAAGCCCCAAGATGATTTTGCCTTTGGAAGCAGAACTCCCATTCACCTGGAGTAGAAACAATATTGAAGACAACGGACACGAGCCCCATCACATTACAGTCACTTTATACAGCACTGGTGCGATAAAATAGCTTTAAAGAGGATGAAAGTGACATCTTCCCATACATCCTCCTTACACAGCTGAAGACATGTAAAAAAGCTTTACTGAAAATGAAAATTGGGCCCAATACGTTTGGGGATTTGCAATGAACTAAATCTGCTTTCTGAGACTTAGGAATGCAGATATTGTATTGTTTCGCCTGCTTTATTCTTTTCCTTTATCTTACCAGTCCAGAGCTTTGATTTCAAATGAGACTCTTTTATCGCGCCTGTGTGGTGCCCAGAACAAAGGAGGTCGGGGAAGAGAGGAAAGGGAAGGCCTCCCGTCTTCTCTGTCATAAATAATAAGATCCTTGCAGGGCATTTAATCCTTAAAACGGACTATTGCTTCTAGGAGGTTTTCTGAACAAATATGAACAGACGAGCCATGGCTACTTGCAAAGCGTCGACTATGATCACGGTAACTACTCTCCCTGGGAATTTTATTTTTCAGACTGTGCATTCACTGCCCTGGGGCTCCAGCAAACAAAGGACTAGCATTTTTAAACGGGAAGCCCCCTTCTCCTGAACAACAGCATCAATAATATTAACGCTTAGGAATGCATCCCTTGTCCTTCGAGTGCCAGTCTGGGGAGGGAGGGAAAACAAAAAGATAAAGTGATATGCAAAAATCTATTGACATTCAAATTCTAGACATTCCCATCTGTCAGCCGCCTCTTTGGGAGCTAGGTATAAAATCTGAGCAGGAAGCACTGATCTCACATCTCTGCAACCCCAAGGACCGTCGGGGCATACTTGAGCGCGCAGGAGGGGGCCTGCAAGCCGAAATTCCTTCTCCCCTGGGATTTGGGTGGGACTCCTCACACAAATCACCCCAGACATGAAAGAGGCTCCCTTCAACAAGCTCCGGCTCGCTACACACCCATGACCCTAGACTAAGTCCAATAAAACAGTTTACAACTACGGACCTAGTGAGTAGAAAGGCGCAATAGAAACCTGAAGCCAGAGATTAGTAAAAGGGAAACAGAAGTAAAACAATTAGCAAGCGTGGGGGGGGGGGGGAAGTATGCGGTGTTAACCAGTCTTGAGTTGGCAAGAAAAGCCAACCACCAAGCCAGGCAACCTGCCCAAGGGCACAGATCCCTGAGGATCTTCTCTCGCAGCAGAAACAAACGGGTCGACGACCAGGAGCCAGGGAGTCAGATGAGAGCGCAGCTGGAAATTATTGAGTTATCAGGTATTTTTTCCACCTGGCTAAAAACGTGATCCCAGGCTGCCCTTCCACAGCAGAAGTCATTTGAGAACCTGGGTTGCATTGCCCCTATGCAAGACCAGTTCTGCTCCAGACACAAGGTCCTGAGCCGTGCACAGGACACCTGACAGCTCGGCCTGGCCCCGTCGTGCCCAGCCGGGGGGTCTTCCACGCCGGTACGTGCCAAGCCCCCTCTTGATGCAACATCACCAGAAAAGAAAAATCTTCATTCAAAGACATTAATTCTCCAAAACAGCAAATTAAATAGCCGGCAAGTTACTAAGCAACAAGTGGGCTCAGGAACCTAAAAATACTCCGCAAGTCTTACATAAGGAAGATGCTAATGCGGGGGGGGGACACGGACGAAAGCGGAGGAGAGCTCTCTTACCTTCCTCGCCTCACCCCAGGCCAGGACGCCTCTCCGCAGGTCCCCGAGCAGCTCCCCGAGCCCACGGACGAGGCCGGGGGTCTCCGGCTCAGCTCTGCCCGCCCCTGCCCGAGGAGGGGACGA